>WWET01002347.1:98608-120052 GCA_011038615.1 Limnodynastes dumerilii
GGAGGGTCGAAGAATGCAAATAGTACAGTGAGGACGTTAAGCACCCACTATACTCTCTAGGCTTCCAGTGCAACCACTTGTTACACAAAGTGACTGAAGTTTTAAGGCAGGGGCTTTTGACTGTTGTATTGTGAATGAGTGAAAACTTTAAGGTTTAAGAAGCCTGAATCCATTAGGGATCCAGCATCGGTTTTCCGTTGCCTATGTGTTCAGAGCTCCAAGCGCAGCGGTGTTGGAAGTCTGGATACGGTCCAACATTTTTATTATTAGATTTTTCTGCCATGTTGCATTTGCTTAATGATTTAGTTTATATTCCCATATCTAGTATATCAAATATTGTAGTATAGGATAATAGGATTATGGTAATGGTTGCAAAGTTTCCATCATTCTCTTTTGTACATCAATTATTTGTGCTTTCAACAACATCAAATCCCACAGATGTAAGCTACTTACAATCACTGTTATTTTTGGGTTCAGATGCTTTAGGGCAGCTGCTGACCCAGCCATTAAACCACAGTTTCCACCTGCAGGAAATATAACTGCATCCAAACTCGGGACCTGCTCAAATATCTCCAGTCCCACTGTGCCCAGTCCAGCAAGATAACCAGCACTGTCTTCCCTGAGCAAGAGAACCATGAGAGATTTTAGGGTTGTGCATGTATGTTTTGTTTAAAAGCATGAAATTAGTGGGCAATGACAAGACATTTTCTGCGGAGGTGTAAATTGATACACTTAAAAGTGTATGTAATACTTAGTATTACACTTTTCACTTAACATTGGTGCAACCTGTGTGCGTCATTACTGAGTGCTTCTGCATACACTTTTATTTCTACATGTGTGCAGTATATAAAAAAAAAAAAGTATTCACATATGCCAAAAAAACAATATACGACAACTTTACATAGAGCCCATAGTGTCTAAGCAGAAGAATAATAGAGGGATGGGTGCAAATGGGAACCTGAGCTAAATCCACATTGCAGTGCAACCAAAATATAACTGAGTGGTGGCATTTGTTAGTGGAACAGTTACAATAAAAGTTATTCAGAATTCCTATGCTATAGGAAAATATTTTTTTTCTGCGTGGTACCTATACTTCCACGGCTGCACAGATTCACCATTCACATGTGGGAGAGCAGGCGGCGTGCCCTGTTCTCCTGCGTGCAGTATTTTGGATCACAAAGTCCATTCATATTCCCCCCTTTTTCAACTCCTTGTATGTGTGCAGCCATTATTTCACTCCTTAATATGTGTGCAGCCATTTCTTCATCCCCACACGTGTCTGCAGCCATTGCTTTTTACTTACTCTAAATGAATTTACCATTAATGTTGTCCTGGGCTGGCTCCACTCCCCTGCACGTTTTACGTGCGTGCGAGGGTGTTTAATTCCACATGAGAGGGAAGTGATCTCTCTCTGTTATTTACCTCTCTCCTTCGTAAAAAGTGTGGCATACGCTGCCATAAAGCAGTCTTAAGTCACAATTGCGGATCAGCAATCCGTCCGAATGCAGATCCGCTCATAAGTGAGATGCCCATCCGACACTGTAACATGTAAATGCTTCCCCCCACCGTGGCGGGCAGAGGGGAAGCACAGACCCTTTTAACTTAAACTCCAACTTAGTTCTGTATGATGGATGTTAAGTTAGTAAGTCTAACGTAACATCTGGAGGGGCGCATGTTAAGGTATTAACTGTGGATATGGTCCATAAACAGCTGTTAATAATGTGCTGAGCGAGCCAGGCTGCATTCCTGGACGACGGCTCTTAGTTACTTTAAACAGTGCAGTAAATGCAGGAAAAGTGGAGATGTTGCCCATAGCAGCCAATCAGATTCTAGCTCTCACTTTCCTTCCACATGCTAGAGAAAGTCAGCTAGAATCAGATTGGTTGCTATGGGCAACATCTCCACTTATCCAAATCTGCAGCTGAGTAAATATGGCCCCAGAAGTGCAGCCACAGCACCCCCTTTGAAGTTGACACCTGGTGCAGTGCGCACGCCCCTAGTGATGCTACTATAGCATTAATTACTAGAGTTATATTTGCATAGTTTCTCCTTTATTATTGTTGATTTTTACTATGTGGTGTGTAACTTCCCATTAGGAATATATTATAAGTATATGTATGTATGTATATGTAAGTATATGGAGAGGCAATCTTGCAATTTTACTGGAATCTATATGCAGTGCATTATTTAAAAGCATTTGTATTGGCACCATAATGAATTAATCTAGCAGCTGTATGGATGGGGTATTAACTACACTGCAGCTTTCAAATTAATAATTAAAAACATGTTTATTTGTGCTTCCAATTCCCCGGTACTTTATATGATTAACTGTATATTTTTTGTATATTTGTTAGTGTGATTTTAACAAAATTCATGCTCCTAATTAAAATGCAGGTGTTGCTGAGCTTCTGGTTGGCCAATTTGTTCTTAAAAACCCTTGCTGTTTGACTTGCTTACACACCTCCTCTGATGAAATATGCGAACAAGTGATTGTAGGAGCGCCTGTGTGCACCAGGATCCCGCTGAGTCTCCTGTTTATGTGATCTAATGGGCAATATAGAGTTGTAGTGTAGGGACAGATACACGTCCAGGGGTGGGTGAAATCACAAGCGTGATTTTGTTATAATTTTTTCATAAAGGGATAGCCACTGGACATAGAATAGGTTTAATTGTGTCTGCCTTTTCTTTATATGATTGTTTTGATTTATGCTTATGCTCACATATATATATATGCACATTATTGTATTACAAGATGCTATATAGGAGATCTGTTGGATTTGTTGTATCAACTATTTTTTGAACTTCTAAAAACTATTTTATGTAGTTGTTATTAAAATGTGTCTGCATATTGTCATGGGGAAATCACTTAAATGGTTTTCTTTTTCTTTTTCAGTCCTAATTTATCTGCACTAGACCCTTAGTGAGGGTCCGCTCCCTAGTCTTATTATTATAATTGGATGATTGTTATGCTCTACAAAGCCAGGAAGACTATAAAAAATACTGGATACCTAGAGGCTGATCCAAAGTTGGAAGTAAGGGCAAAAAACGTGGTAAATCTGCACCATGCACAACATGGTTTATCCTGTGAGATTATGCAATGCTACATCTTTCAATATTTCCTACTATTTTTACATACAAAATGATACTACAGTCTATTTAGTAGCTACATAAAACATACATACTCCTCAATGTAAAGATAGCCATTCTCTTGTGCCAGTCTTCTAGCATGGCTCTGAGCATCTCTTGCTGTTGGGCCAAATAAAATAACCATAGCTCCGTAGTCACGACACATTCTGACCCGATTAGGAGATGTCCCAGCTGACATTATGACAAACACCGGTATTTGTAGTTCTGATGCATGAAAAGCCACAGCCATGGCAAAATTGCTGTCTGTCGCCACAATGACTCCTTTTCTTTGCTGATTCTGAGATACAAAGTTATAACAGATTATTGAGTTATACAGTGATGCTTTATGTGAAAGCGCAGAAGCACTATAAACAAGACAAACAAGCAGATCAATTCATCTTAATGATGACAACCTGTGTCAAAACTGTGGTTTTGGGTGGTGGATATGGGCCCTGATTCAGAGATTGAAAATAAGAACTTAAAGTTACACCTGGGCTAAACCATGTTGATTTCAGGGGAGTCAAATTTCATTTGTTGCAACAGTATTATAGTTAAAAGGTGATGTTTCCCAGCTCAAGTCTAATTAGCAGTTTAAAAGTGAAGCTGATCAGGTATCTGTGTGCAATAAGTAAAAGCAAAGCATTCTCCCTGCATGCATAGAATAAAATTAACCCTGAAATCAACATGGTTTTGCCCAGGTGTAACTGTAAGTTCTTATTTTCAATCTCTGAATCAGGGCCATGATCTCTAGTTGGGTGGTTGCTGTGGAACCTGCAATGATCTGGTTAATAAAAGATTAAAGAGCAGTAAAAACATTCTTTTATGCACTTATTTCCCAGCTAGGAATGATTTATACATATAGCAGAAATAAAAGGGTAACATAAATATAAAACTATTTAACAGTTGCTTAGGCTGCTATGTACCATGACATTCTATTTACTAATATTCTAAACAGGAAGAATGTAACACATTCCTCCACAACGAAGTCACTCAACTGACATATGACCTAATATGTCACATATGAGCTGATTTGGGAGGCCATGGCATAAGGGAGACATTATTATAATAAAGGATATTATTGGGTAACCATATGTTCCCTGGGATAAACAATGTTGCCACACTTGTTAAGAACAAATACTACATTTTAGTATTTCCATTTAAAGCAATATTTATGTATTGTTTTCTAAAAGAGCTTAAAAATAAAATGGGTAAAGTAAAGCACAATGACTGTATTCAGACAAGGGACCTAGGCCCTGATTCACACCTGAGGGAAAGCTTCTCAGGGCCATATTTTTTGTTCTGCGAATGCGTAGTCAGCATGACTATGCAACCTACATAGCCCCTAGGCACGTAGATTAACTATGTGCGGTCTTTAAAGACGGCACATAGTTTTTTAGGTAAGAGGAGGCACGCCACGGCAGTCTCCGGGGTAAGCTAGGTAAAGTAGGTGGGGGAGGGATGTAGATTAGGCTGGGAGGGAGGGCTGATCATTGTCTGTGCGTATTTTCTCTCCTTAAGAGGAAAAATATGCATTGAGGCACTAGCCAGAACTATACGTTCTCACCCGTACACACATGGAATTTCTATGGATGGCGAGGAGGTCAAGCTTTCACTCTTTGCGGATGACGTTCTTTCCTTTATAACTACCCCGAACTCCTCGAACCCGGCGCTAATGGAGAAATTTGTTAAATTTGGATCACTCTCCAATTTTATGATCAATTTCTCTAAGTCAGAGGCCTTAGGCCTGCATATCAATGACATTGACGCTTCTGCCTTCGGTCAATGATTCAAATTTTCCAAGCTTTCCTCACATATCCGTTACCTGGGGGTCAATGGGCCAGATCCTAAACTAAGTATGCTAGCGATTTTATGCTAGCCGAAGATGTAAAATCGCTGATTAGTATTTACTGCGTATGCGCGTGGCAGATGTTATGCGACGTAACGCTGATCGTACATACCGTTAGTGTAAATACAAACAAAGGGGCGGGGGCAGCAATACGACGCACGGGGGAGACATTTAAATCGTACAGTATGGGCAGGGTTAGGCCGTCACATACGTAGATTACCTAGTGTAAAATTGGGTAAAAAGCTCACATGGTTGAGTAGGGTAAATGTTAAAATGAACGCCCTCCCTAGATTTCTCTATGTCCTCCAGGCGCTACACATACCCACCTCATTCTTTAAATCTGCACAAGACCTTATGGTAAATTATATTTGGGGATGGAAAAGACCTAGATGCCGGAGGGATGTTCTGTTCCGCTTGAAAAGTGCAGGAGGTCTCCAAGCTCCCTCCTGTTAGCCTATCATCATGCAGTACACCTCCAGAGGATACTGGATTGGTCGTCCTCTCCCTCAACAAAACAATGGATCTCTCTTGAAAACTGTTTCACTCGGACACCTCTGCAGTTCCTTCCATGGCTCCACTCCTTCAACACTCCCCTTCTTTGGAAATGAGCACGCTTGACAGACACGATCTCCTCCCAGCGCATACCCTTATCTCCTCTTTGCTATGATCCAGACTTCCCCTCGGGCTTAGACCCCTGCAATCTGGCAGACTGGATGGCAGTTGGGCTCTTTCGTATCCACCAAATATTACATAACGGCTCCCTACCAACTTTCTCTGAACTCCAAAGCAAACACTTCCTCTTACCCTTATAAATTTGCTCCTATATCCAAATTGCCACTACCTTATGTCCACCAGGCATTGTATGCACATTAAAAGGGAGCTTACCACATTTGAGGTGCTCTGTACCCAAACTACTCCTCCAAAACATACAATATCCACGATCTATAAACTACTTCTTAGAGATCTTCACCCCAACTTACCTTGATTTACAGAGTCCTGGGAACAAGACCTAAGTAATCTCCCGTTGCTTGATGTGTGGCCCTGCATCTTTCAAATCACCCATGTCTGCTCTCGCAGCCTCTCTGGTTGAGACCCAGCTCAAGATCCTGATGAGGTGGTACAGGACGCCTCAAGTGCTCCATTCGTTCCTTCCTTATGTCTTCCCTCTTTGCTGGCGCTGTAATCTTTCAAAAGGCTCTATAGCACATATTTGGTGGAGCTGCCCTAAACTCATCCCCTTCTGTGACCAGGTTTTTGAGACATCCCGCAAAGTGGTTAGTCCCGACATCCCCATTGACCCAAAATTCTGGCTGCTCCCCCTTCCTCCTGGGCCTATTGCCTCCCTCAAACACTCCCTACTCCTACATCTTAGCAATGCCGCTAGAGCTGTCATTCCAGTTCACTGGAGATCTACTAACGTTCCCTCAATCTCTGAGTGGTTTAAGAGAGTGGAGTTTTATAGGTCCATAGAGGAACTGATTCTCCCCGCCACCGAAAAAGTCACTTAATACAAAGCCACCTGGTTCCTGTGGATTCTGTTCCTTGACACCTCTCCTTTAGCTAATTCATTGTAAAGCTTCAGAGTTCCTATCTCACACATCCTGACCATAGATAACCCAAATCTTAGTTAATTGAAAAACGAGGGCGGTTGGAGGAGGAGACCAGAAAATTTGGTGCAACAAGCCTCTGTCACTTAACTATTTAAATGAGTTTTTAAATGCTTACATTTGCAGATGGTACATTAATGCCAGAGCATAGTAGTGGTATTCCACTACTATGCTGGCATTAAAAATAAAAAAATAGAAACAAGGTGAAGAGACAAAAAAAGAGGAAAAGTGAGGGCAAAGGACAGACAACACTGAGAGACAAACATAATGTACAAGGGCTCACACTCACACATCCACAGAGAAACACCACAGGGTAGCCCAAACAACCACACTGGAGAGGAAAAGGGCTAGGCTGGGACAAGAGCAGACATGAGGATGAGAAGGCTGGAGGACAGAGGGAGTGAGGCAAGGAGTAATACAGGATGGGGCACTCAGCAGTCCAAATAATAGCACTAGGCCAGAGCACTAGGCATGAACTATAACCAGCAGCAAATAACAGTGCTGCTAGAACTTATAAAGGGGCTGCTGGCCAGTGATTGGCTGTGTGAGCTGCCAGTCATAAAAAGCAGAGGAAGGAAGGGCGCGCCCACTATTTGCAGCAGCTGCTAGTAATAGATAAGCATGTTACAATGGCCTGCAGGCAAGGATTTCTACAGTGGCAATGGAGCAAAGTAGTGAGAACCAGTTGCAGAGAAGGTAAGAACTTACATGTTACCAAGGTTAATGTGGTAGCATGTAAGACCATTAGGTTCCTTTTTTTTTTACAACAGTCTAAGGGAGATTCTTATTGCTGGATAAGGCTGCAGGTTAATTTTGGTAGTCTGTAAAGACAATCTTTTGACAGTACAAACATCTTTCTCAATAGATAATCCCAAGAATTTTTTTTGCTGTGTTGGCTCCAGGTGGCTTTTGTGCTTATTTATAATCCACCCATGATTATCAAATAAGAAATCTTACTTGGGCTGTATTCCTCAGTCATTTGCTCTGTTTTGGAATGGTTTACTGAATTTTGTTGTTTCCTAAGAAAAGTAATAAATTTACCATCACTTTGGTTAAAATTCTGTAAGCTAATGAAAGCCTAAATGTAGACCTGGGGCCATTTTCTAATAGAGATAGAATCTGATTGGTTGCTATGAGCAACATCTCCACTTTTCATTTTCGGCGGCTATACCCCTTTTAGATCGCTACTAAAAACCCAGGTTTCTGGCCAAACACCTGGGAACCCGGGTTTTTGGTGGTGATCTGAAAGGTATCGGGTTCCTGGTCCCTGGTCTAATAACCCGAGACTCAGACATAGCAAAAAAGAAAGGTGTTTCCAGTGTCCAGTGGCAATGTGGCCATATTTCTACCCTGGTCTCATCTAATCCCTTTTTAAGAAGTAAACTATGCACAGTTAGTTAAGGTAGTCCTATGGCACTCTTAAGTGCCATAACGTATCTAAAAATGGGGATGTTTAGGGATCCGTCCGCACCTAACTCACTCTTAGTTGTGAATACGGTCCATTAGCTTAATATTTACAGTGTAAAGGGATTACTGAAATGACGTACCTCATGAAGTGATATGAGCAAGTACAGAACCCCTCTCTCCTTGACAGATCCCGTGTACTGCAGATATTCCTTCTTCAGGTAAATATCTACTCCATATTGTTTTGAAAGCCTTGAATACTGAAAAAAGACAATATAAGTAAATGATGAATGCCATAAAACACATTGCTAAATGTTTGCTTCACCTGACAGATTAATTAAAATACTTGCAGTCAGCAATAGCAGCCATAAAAATAAGCAGCATTGTTTTCTGAGAAACTAACCTCGAGCTATTCTTGATTCAAGCCTTTCCAATCTTACCTAACTGTAATTTATTAATGTTTTACTAGTCCATTATTAATAGTACCAAAAACATAAAGACAAGGATCTCTTATGAGTGCACTTTTGTATCAATAGGTTGATACAGAAGTGCACTCATAAGAGATCCTTGTCTTTTTGGGGAATTGGTGTTCTACACACTTTCTCTATGTTTTTGGTTCTAAATTATTGTTAAGGAGGACCCAGGGTAGCATCTGTAAATCTTGCAGCGATAGATCGGTTCATGACAATTAGTGCGGCTCTCTGTCTAACATTATTAATAGTATTTTATATTAGACAGTTGTAAACTTGTTTTAGATCAGTGGAAACTATTTGCATAATCTGGGACTGGAAATTGCATTTACTTTTATTTATATTTATGGAAAAAAAATAATAATGGAGATATGTGCATCCACTGAGTTAAACTTGAATAATGAATCACTCGAGCTGCCCCTGTACCTCATCTTCACAACATTGTGGAGTAGATATCTTTAAAATAATAATGCATAGGATCAGACCAAATCATAAATCTGTTCAAAGCATAGTAAAGAGATAGCACAGGGCTGCCAACTCTCCCAGAATATCCTGAAGAGCCAGCAAATCTCTCACAATCCCATTCCCCACAATGGGGTAGATCCAGACCAATGTACATCAGTGAATTTACAATTTGCGTAAATTCACTGATAGGGAACATCTGTGCATGTGCGCGGCTGATGTTCCCTTAGCATAAGTACTTTCGTACGTAACAGAGTTACGTACGACAGTACTTATGGGTAAGGGACAGACCCTTCCCTTATGATATCTCAATCCCCGCCATACATGCTCATTTAAATGCCTCCCTCCACCCAATCTTCTTATCTGCCGAGTTAATTATTTGCGGCACGCCCCTTCCTGCATAAGCTACTACGAACCTAGCGACATTAGGTTCATAGTGTTGAATCACATCATTCCTAAGTCCATCATAGATAGCGTATCAAAGTTACTATGTATGTGCAGTATATCCCTTTTTAAAAACGCACCTAAAACCACACAGATTCTTAACTGTGAATCAGGCACATTGGGTTAACACGCCGGGCGTAAGCGTAAGATCGCCTGAAAAGCCGATCTGCGCATGCGCCGGCCAACATCTGGAGGATCGGGCGTCCGTAGTAGCAGCGTAGTAATGGCTGAGGGGGCGTTCCTCGCCGTTACTACGCAAAGGTTAGTGTAGGTAGGCGGGGGGAAGTAGGGTAATGAGGGAGGGAGGGGTTTTACTAAATAAGCTCCGGTCCCAGTATATTTACCCTTGCTTACGCCGGCTGAAGTTAGGGTAGCCTTCAGCCAGCATAAGCGAGGGTAAATACGCTGGGACGGGGGGGAGTGCATGCTGATACGCTGTGCTTTATTAAGCACAGCGCATCGGCATAGGTCTGGATCAGGCCCATTGTGTCTGTTAATTATTTATTGGTTTATAAGGAAATTACACTGGTGTCTATTTATGAAAACATAAGTAAAAGGAAAATTATAAATTTTTCTGGTGTGGTTTAGAAATAAAATTAAAAAGCATAAATGCATCTGATCAGTTGTAACACTGCCCTCTTTTTTAACACACAAAATTGCAGTAATAGAGCCCTGATTATTCTAGCTACAACTTTCTTCATACCATGCAGGGGGTTTTCTGAACGCCACTTTGGATTTTGAAAGCAGCTGCACTGATATCTTCGAATCTCAAGAACTCGTTCTTTGGTCGGACACTGGACTTTCGTATTTTTGGAGCAGCAAATTCATTGCCATCTCTTAATGGTTCCTCTACATTTCCTGCAGTCTTCATTTCCCATGTGGTTATGTCTCCATTTAGGTATTCTTCTTCAACAAAGTCCTTTAGCCTCTCCGGGTTGATGGGAGGAGAAACAAGGGGGCCATTTTTGTGGCTTTGCTGTGGGCCATTTTGTTGATCTTGTGTTTTATTTTTTGCTGAAACATTTTGCTTTTTGCCTTGATCTTCATCCTTCCTACAATCAAACATAGATTATCAAAAGTATCTTGAGCAGTTTGCCCACTTGTTGGTATTACATTTCTTTTTATGACTTTTTTTTATGAATGAATAATGCAGTCAATTTAACCCACTAAACTTGTAAAATAATTTTTGAATTAAAATAGAATATACAATTTGTGTTGTCACGTTCTCACTGTCACATTTTATAGCTGGGTACATACTACTACACACTATTGGCCAATCGTCTAATACAAACATCTTATAGTGTGTGCATCCAGTTCATTGCTCCAGTGCTAATTGCCTCATAACATTGCATCTGATATGCTGCACATCAGATTGTAAGATTTGATATATTATATTGACTGCTGTAGTTTGTTTGATTGTTGCTCATGATCTTACCATTTGGTATATTATTGCATTCACATGATGACTGGGGAGCGTTTATGCTACTAATTTTGTGTTCTATAGATTGTGTCATCACATGATAATCTGAAAGGACAGTTGATTTGTTTGTCTAATGTAGTGTGTTCCCAGCAATACATTACACATACAATCTACCTCTGAAAATAAAAGGTTGCGCTGCTTATTTTTGCTTACAGTGCCATGTTTTTATATAAAGCCCAAAGTGTTATTGGAATGTGGTCAACACAGGTATTTTGGAAAGCATTTACTTTAAAAAAAAATAGAGGCTTATTACTACAATCATCATAGTTTGCAAGATTGATCCAGGCATAAATGACCTTAGTATGAACAAATGATAGAAGTAAATGTTTTTTATTTAAATCAGATAAAATATGTTGAACAATATTTGCATGTTCTAAATATACTCCTTGTAAGCATTATTCACCATGCTTCCTTCATCCCTCCCCAACTCTCCACCCCCCATTCTATGCAACCGTCATGAGTTTTCTTCTTTCCATCCAAGTGATGAAATTCACTCCCTAATAATATCCTTACTACCTCAACCTGCCCTGTGGACCCCATTCCCTCACACCTTCTCAAACACCTCTCTCCCTCTGCCTGCTCCCATCTAGCCCACCTTTCAACCTCTTCCCCTTTAAGCATGCCCTTGCCATTCTCAAAATCCTGGACCCTACATCCCCCTCCAGCTACCGACCTATATCTATTCTCCACTTTGCCTCCAAACACCTTTAGCGCTTAGTCTACCAACGTCTCATCAACTACCTTACTGACAACTCTCTCCTGGACCCCCTCCAATCTGGTTTCTGGCTCCTCCATTCCACTGAGACTGCCCTTACCAAAGTGACCAATGATCTATTATCTGCCAAATCCAAGGGCCACTACTCCATCCTCATCCTTCTTCATTTGTCGGCTGTTTTTGAGACCGTTGACCATCCTCTTCTGCTTCAAACCCTCCATTCTTTTGGTCTCACGGACACTGTTCGCTCCTGGTTTTTCTTCAATCTCTCTGACCGCTCCTTCTCTGTTTCCCCTCGTAGCTCATCTTCCCCCCCTTTCCAGTCCCTGTTGGTGTCCCCCAGGGCTCTGTCCTTGGCCCGCTCTTCTGGTCCCTCTACACCTCCTCACTGGGTAACCTCATCAGCACCTTTGGTTTCAACTACCACCTGCTGATGACACCCAAATTTAACTCTCCTCCCCTGACCTCAACCCCTCTCTTCTGTCTAAGATTTCTAAGTGCCTTGCGTCCCTATCCACATGGATAGCCAAACAATTCCTCAAGCTGAATATGGACAAAACAGAAATTATTGTTTTTCCTCCCCCTAGGACTTCATCCCCCCCCATCACCATAACCATTGGTGATACCTCTGTCTACTCATCCCCTCAAGTTCGCTGTCTAGGTGTCATCCTTGACTCCTTTCTTTCCTTTATATAACACATCAAAGCCCCCTCTCATTCTTGCCATTTCCAACTACGCAATATTGCACGCATTGTCCCTTCCTTACCAATGAAGCTACCAAAACCCTCATTCACTCCCAATCATATCACGCCTTGATTACTGTAACCTCCTCCTAGTTGGTCTCCCACTCACCTCTGTTGCCCACCTTCAAACTAGACTCAATGCTGCTTCCAGACTCATAATTCTCTCACGCAGCTGTACCTCTGGCTTCTTGTTCACTTCAGAACTCTCTTTAAACTCTTTAACCTCACCTTTAAGGCCATCTCCTCATCCACTGCTCCCTACCTCTCTACATGCACATGCAACATACACATCCCGCCCTTTCAGTTCTGCTAACCACTGCTGCCTGACCTCCCTGCTGATCACCACATCTCATGCCCATGTCCATGTCCAGGACTTCTCCCGTGCTGCACCTCTGCACTGGAATGACCTTCCTTTTTCAGTCAGACTGTCCCCCACATTGCAGGTTTTCAAGCACTCACTCAAAACACACCTGTTCAGGCTAGCCTCCCACTTAACATCCCCACTGCATTCTACATCTATCCCTTTTTTCCTTCCTTCCCCCTCTCCTCTGTTTACAACAGCAGTCCATTTCCTTCCCTCTCCTTATGTCTTCTGTAAGTTCATCCCTCCCACTTAGTGTGTTAGCTCATGTGAGCAGGGCCCTTCATCCTAGTGTTGTTTCCTTCTCCACCACTCCCTCATCACTTCGTATCCTCTTGTCCCCCTCTGCTACCCTTTTACCTCATCCCCAACTGGTGGCTCCCTCTCAACCTCTCACTGCGCTCTATCCGCTCCTCCCTGATCTGCCAAGCTTGACACCTCACATTTTGCATTGCATATCATTTCTATAGCTTTTAATTACTATAGTTCAGGACAGCATGGTGACCCAAGTGGTTAGCACTTCTGCCTTGCAGTTTGAAGTCATGAGTTTAATTGCTGGTCAAGGTTTCCTCCAGGTGCTCTGTCTTCTATTTCATTAATTGTCTGCTGAAATAAACCCTAGTCTGTGTCTTGTCTGTCTGCCTGTCTGTGTGTAAGCTACAAACAGACTGATGTGAATGAAAAAAATATTCTCTGTACAACGCCTCCATTACCCTAACCCTCCCTTCCCCTCAGCCTGACCCTAACCTTACCTCCCCTGCAGCCTGACCCTAACGCTCCCTCCACTGCAGCCTGACCCTAACCCTCCCTCCCCTGCAGCACCTTTCCCGTGGTCCGGGTCTTGTGGTAGCTGCGGCATCGGCGTTTACGAAACGGAAATTGTAAAAAAATATTATAAATTGAAGGGGTATTCGAAATAGGGACATCCGAAAAGGAACTTTCGGATGTCCCTATTTCGAAAATCAGGCTTTCTTAGCGAGCAGCAACTGCAAATGTTTCCCTGCGAGTTCTACTCCTTTTCAACGACACCTGCTCACACCTGTAGAGGTACTGTGACATAAGTGTACATTTATTTGTATTTAGAAATATTGGTTGTTTTTAATTGCAAAATTATTGAAGTTAGTTTGAATATATATTGATTACTAAATCATTCAATATAATCAGTATTAAAATGCATTTATAATGTCTGTGCATTCGGCTGGGACACGTCACAAATATTGATAAAAAAAATTCATCCCTGAAGAGGTTAAAAGTCTCTCCTGTAGAGCAGGGAGATGAAATAATAACTTGCAGTAACAATCTGTTCCATACTAAGCCCTCCTGTGCAAATTCCACCAATTTCCATCAGTGTCAAAGATCATGCATTGTACCTTAAAGACAAGATTGACAAGATCAGATCTTCCTGTCATTATTCAAGCACGCACTAATCACTCTAATTCTGAAAAAAAATTAAACTCTGACCCAAACTCTCCTGAAATTACTGGTTTATTTCCCAGTTTCCTTGCCCATCAAATCTTCTTGAGAGACGCCTACACTCGCTTCACTCATTTCCTTTCCTTACACAATATTCTGCATCCTCTTCAGCAGGGTTGCCGACTCTCCCGGAATGTCCAGGAGACCCCCGAAATTTGGGCAGTTATTCCGGTATCCCGTGAGAGCCTGCAGATCTCCAGCAAGTGACTTGAGGCCCGTGGTTTCATGGAAACCATGGCCTCAAGTCCTACCCCCCTGCCTAGCAACACTAGTATACTAGTGTTGCTAGGGACAGGGATGGACTTGATGACGCAATTTGCGCCATCAAGCCCTGTCCCGATCCCTATGTCAACTAAAAACAGGTAAGTATTTTTAAAGAGACAGGGCTTAATGAGGTGATTTGCATAAATCGCGTCATTAAGCCCCGCCCACTGCATGCATCGCTAGCTTCACTCCAGGATCTCCCGGAGGGAAGCTGGCAAAAGTCGGCAACCCTGCTCTTCAGTCAGACTTTCGCACCCAGCACTCCACTGACACTGCACTGACCAAGGTGGTCAATGATTAATTATTGCTAAATCTAGAGGTCACTATTCTCTTCCCTCCTGGATTTTTCTGCAGATTTTGACACTGTTGACCACTCTTATCATAGATATGTTACAATCCTTAGGTATTCAGGGCAGAGCACTTTCACATGAGATCCACCTCCCCTGTTTCTGCCAGAAGGCTCAGTGTTAAGCTGTTGCCCTTCTCTATCTATACCACTTCCATTGGACAACTCATTTGCATTTCAGTATTATCTGTATACTAATCCCCTCCTGGGGCCAGATTTACTGAGCTGCGGGAAAGGAAAAGTGGAGATGTTGCCCATAACAACCAATCGGATTCTAGCTCTCACTTTCCTATAACATACTAGAAAATGTCAGCTGTAATCCGATTGGTTTCTATGGGCAACATCTCCACTTTTCCTGCAGCTTAGTAAATCTGGACCCTGATCTTCTACTAACTGTGGGGTAGATCCAGAACTTATGTTTGCCGTACGTTTATTCGCATAGCGTATTTTCGTGCGCGTAAATTCGTTACACTCCCCTCGGCACGCCCCTTGAACGTACGTATTTTGTCAAGATACGCCTTCCAAACCCTACCTTAACTTTTGCCAACGTAACCACAGTCATACACACACGTAATATTATCCCTCCTCCACCATAATTCACAGTTGGCATAATGCAGTCAGGCAGGTAACGTTCTCCTGCCATCTGCCAAACCCAGACTCACCCATCTGACTGCCAAATAGAGAAGCGTGATTTATCACTCCACAGTACATGTTTCCACTACTCCAGAGTCCAACGTCGATAAAATTCAGATTTAAGATTGAGTTTATTTATTTATTAACAGGTTTTATATAGCACCAACAGATTACATAGCGTAGTATGACAGGATCCACACCTAACTCTCCAGTCCAGCGCCACAACCATCCCATTTTTAGGAGCCTAATGGCATTTAAGAGTGCCATAGGCTACATTAAGTAACTGTGCGTATTTTCCTTCTTAAGAAAAAAAAACACACAGAGGTTCCATGGCCACGACCCACCAGCCTAATCTAACTACCTCCCCCCACCCACTGGCACACCTCCTTTTACTTAAACCACTATGTGCGGTCTTTAAAATTGCGTAAATAACCTACCACCTATGCATAGTAGGTTATTTTTAAGAACTTTGGGGTAGATCCAGAACTACGTTTGCCGTACGTTTATTCGCGTGGCGTATTTTCGTGCGCGTAAATTCGTTACACTCCCCTCGGCACGCCCCTTGAACGTACGTATTTTGTCAAGATACGCCTTCCAAACCCTACCTTAACTTTTGCCAACGTAACCACAGTCATACACACACGTAATATTATCCCTCCTCCACCATAATTCACAGTTGGCATAATGCAGTCAGGCAGGTAACGTTCTCCTGCCATCTGCCAAACCCAGACTCACCCATCTGACTGCCAAATAGAGAAGCGTGATTCATCACTCCACAGTACATGTTTCTACTACTCCAGAGTCCAACGTCAACAAAATTCAACGTGAATGGCCCATACATTCACAATTACGCTACGTTATGGAGCTTATTTTCTATGGTGCGCATGCGCAGTACTTACCAAAGTGCGAATTTACGTGTCCGCCACGCGTAAATTCGCTCCGAAGCGTTGTTCTAGATCAGGCCCTGTGTTTGTTTATGTAACATAATGTCTCTCTTCCATGTGTCCTGCCGTCATCTCAAACTTAGGGCCAGATTTACAACCCACCCAGTCTCGCTATTTCTTTTGGCAACACTGTAATAATCCCTATTTATCAGGCTGTTAACCTTGACTTCCTTTGTTACCCACATACAATCTGTTTCTATATCCTGTTACATATATCCAAAAAAACATTTCTACAATACATAAATATCACACAAGACACTGCAAAAACTCTCATTCATGCATAAATTATTCTCTCCCATTGATTTTTGCAATGCTCCCCTATTGGACTCGCACAGTAAAAAATTACCCTGTAAAGTCTATATTGCATACAGCAGCTAGACTGAATGTTTGTAGCAAAACATTCTTCTAGAGAAGTTCTCAACCAGTGGTACTAGTATTGTCAGGTGTTACTCAGGGCAACTGGTCAGGGTTGAAAGGAGGCACGATAACAAATTGTCAAGGACATCATTTATAAAGTATCTTGATATTTTGGGGGTTAAATGGCATATGTATAAAATGCAACTTAAAATCACTACAAAAATATTTAAACAAAAAACAACAAAACCCCTAAAAACACATATATGTGTGTGTGTGTGTGTGTGTTTTTAGGGGTTTTGTTGTTTTTTGTTTAAATATTTTTGTAGTGATTTTAAGTTGCATTTTATACATATGCCATTTATGGATATTATGGATTTATGGATATCCATAGTAGATAAGTGGTACTTGACATGATTCCATAGTGGGTAACTGGTACAGGTTGAGAACCACTGTTCTAGATATAATCCACTGTCAATCGCTACATTGATTGTTTGTATTTTACAGAAGTAAATCCAATGCTTACCTTTCAAGCCATCCATAGCAGTTTACCCTTATATGTCACTTACTCATCTTAAGATATATCCCATTTCGTTTTCAAATCTTCCCAGGATCTACATCTCTCAACTACACTTAATAAATGTTCTAATATCAGGTTACAGAACTTCTCCCAGGCAGCACCAACTCTCTGGACTACCCTTTCACACCCATTAAGACTATCCTTTACTTTCAAGATTTTAGGCACTGCATTAAAACTCACCTCTTTAGACAAGATTTTCCAAATTTTTCAACCAACTTTACCTTTGTCTTCCCTATTTACAACTCCAGTTTACCTTTATGATACATGATTAATACAAACTTGAACACTTTTTCTTTTACCCTCAGTTTTGATAATAACACTGGATCACACAGAGCGCTGAGCACTTTTACCATACAACCTGGTTGGTCCATTGTGTGATAATAGCACTTATGTATCAATCCCCAATGTCCTATGGATTGTAAACTTACAAGCAGGATACTTTTACCCAGTCTGTTTGTTACTGCCCAGTCATATTAAAATTATTAAAATTGTAAAGCACTACATAATATGATGGCACTATATAAATACATAAAATGAAAGGAATACCACTTTAAAAGCGCTACATATATTCCTGCAGCAGCTCTAATCACAACGGGGTCCTGCACCCCAAAAAGAAATGAAAAAGAAAATGGGGATATGTGATGAGAGAAGCGCTGGAATTGAAATCAATACAAGCTAATAGAATATAAATAAACAGTGTAAAATATAGGTCAATTCAACCTAGTGGCGGCATACAGGGAGGAAAATATGTCCAAACAAACTAGGGGTGATCTTATTAAGTCCTTGAGGTAAACAATTCTTATCCACTTGAGGTCTCCCGTGGTGAAACGGAGAGGATCCAATACGGTAAAAGAAACAACAAGGTGGAAGAACAAAAACAAAAAAACAAAAAAAACATTTTATCCCTTTCATTTCAGATATAGTAATCTTGTTGGCTGTTTAGTGCTGACAGAAAAACTGTCGACCTTACGACTATCTGCATTACATATCACACCCCTGCCCGCAAACCAAGAAATGCTGCAAATGAAGCAACATCCCAAAACACCACCCCTATACTTATAGGCGTATCTATAATGGGTGCAGGGTGTTCAGTGCACACGAGCCCCTCATAACAGGGGACCCTGTGGTATCCATCCAGGGCCGGCGCTACCATTAGGCGATCTTAGGCGATCGCCTGGAGCGCCGGTTCCGGGGGGGCGGGAGCAGCCCCCCACTTCCATTACCTACCTTTTGTTTTTATCTGCTGCGGCGCTGCGGCGAGTAAAGGGGGTGGAGGAGAGATGAGGCTCCGTCACCCTCCTTTACTCACCTCAGCGCCGCAGGAGAGTCTGCGACTGCCTCTATCCGCAGCATCTCCTCTGATGATCAGAGAGGAGATGCTGCGGTGGAGAGAAGCATCTCCTCATCTCTCCGTCACCCCCTTTACTCACCGCAGCGCCGCAGCAGAGACTGCGACTGTCTCTCTCCTAGCTGATGAATGACGCACTGCGTGACACCAAGGTCGCCCTGCGCGTCATTCATCAGTCTGAAAGAGTGCGCCGCGGAGGAGTTAGGAGAAGCCGAGCAGCAGGTAAGTAATTGATCATTGGCGGCTCCTGTCTGGGTCTAGGGAGAGGGGGGCGGCCTAACTTCGCCACTCTTTCAATTTATTAATCTACGTCTTTTGTTTTTCCACCTTGTTGTTTCTTTCACCGTATTGGCTCTTCTCCGTTTCACCACGGGAGACCCCAAGTGGATAAGAATTGTTTACCTCAAGGACTTAATAAGATCACCCCTAGTTTGTTTGGACATATTTTCCTCCCTGTATGCCGCCACTAGGTTGAATTGATCTATATTTTACACTCTTTATTTATATTCTATTGGCTTGTATTAATTTCAATTCCAGCGCTTCTCTCATCACATATCCCCATTTTCTTTTACTATATAAATACCTTTTAATAAAATAAAATAATAAATTGCGATTCTTTCAAATGGAATGTCTAGAATAGACAATGGAACCTAAGATCTCCTAAAATGTAGTCTGGCAGCAGTGTACTAACACTCAGGGCAGGACACACAGTGGTCATACACATCTTTATGGACCCTTAGGCAAAAGAACTGCTGTAATATCTTTCAGTATTATTTTTTCTGCCCCTAAGTGCACTGCAGTAATGTGGCCATAATCCATATCTAATACTAATCTCCTATATGGCTGGAGGACTACCAGCTCAAATAAGCAATACAATAAAATACAAATCCTAACCTGACTTAATTCTATCACACATACATAAGTTCCAAATTTCTTTATTAGTCTCACATTTAATCTTGCATGCAACAGTATTCACATCAATACTGAGATTAAGAAGAAGTGTTAGAAAGTTGCACTCACGGGGGTCTGTAAATGCCCAGCAAAAATAGAAGACAAATAACTATTTACAAAATATTGTTTTCCTTATTAATGTGATTTATTTCACCAGAATGAACAATTATTCTGGATGTTTTTGATTATTTGTACTTTTTAATAGGCTTCACTACACATGTCCCTGATACAACTTTTGTAACCTTTCTATGACATCTTAATCCATGATGAAACAGCAAAATGAGAGCAGTAAAATCCACATTTTGCAGATTCAGAACCACAATGTGGATGTTTTAAACAGGTTTGACTTGTGGCATTGCCTGGTCAGATGTTTGCCTGTGGCTTCACAAAAGGTGGCATTACAATTATTGAAATGTCTCATAAAATAATCTCAGGTTAATGATTACACAGTAAATTAACTTTAAGAAAATATCCAAATCGGCAGAATTTCTGATGACAGTTTACACGATATAATCTTAAAACACATACCTCCCAATGGTCCCGATTTCAGCGGGACAGTCCTGCTTTTGGGGGACTGTTCCGCTGTCCTGCCCGCTTGACACCCAAAGGATTTTTTTTGTGAATGGAGCCCACGCAGTGCCGCTGTATATGCAGCTGGGCTTTTTTTTCTTTTCCACATAAGCAGAGCTGGTTACACAGGGCTGCTACGGGAGCCCTGTATGACCAAATCAGTCTCTGTGAGTGACAGTGATGGTCACTGTCATTCATAGAAAGAGATTTGGTCATACAGGGCTCCAGTAGCAGCCCTGTGTAACCAGCTCTGCTTATGTGGACACGTGACCGCCGGGAGAGGGACAGACAGCGTGAGAGCCACGGAGGAAGGAAGCAGAAGGAACCAGGTAAGAAAGACAGTAATAAGAGGGGAAGAACTATGGAGGCTGGACAAGAGGGGAATAAATATGGAGGCTGGGCAAGAGGGGCAGACCTATGTAGGCTGAACAAGAGGGGTAGAACTATAGAGGCTGGACAAGAGGGGCAGAACTATAGAGCCTGGACAAGAGGGGCAGAACTATGGAGGCTGAACAAGAGGGGCAGAATTATGGAGGCTGGACAAAAGGGGCAGAACTATGGAGGCTGAACAAGAGGAGCAGAATTATAGAGCCTGGAAAAGAGGGGCAGAACTATGGAGGCTGAACAAGAGGAGCAGAATTATAGAGCCTGGAAAAGAGGGGCAGAACTATGGAGGCTGAACAAGAGGAGCAGAATTATAGAGCCTGGAAAAGAGGGGCAGAACTATGGAGGCTGGGCAAGTGAGGGCATAAAAATGGAGGCTGGGCAAGTGGGGGCATAAATATGGAGGCTGGAAAAGTGAGGGCATAAATATGGAGGCTGGGCAAGTGGGGGCATAAATATGGAGGCTGGAAAAGTGAGGGCATAAATATGGAGGCTGGGCAAGTGGGGGCATAAATATGGAGGCTGGAAAAGTGAGGGCATAAATATGGAGGCTGGGCAAGTGGGGGCATAAATATGGAGGCTGGAAAAGTGAGGGCATAAATATGGAGGCTGGGCAAGTGGGGGCATACATTTGGAGACTGGGCAATAAAACAGGGGCAGAAATATGAAGGCTGGACATAGAGACAGGGGCAGATATATGGAGACTTGACATATAAACAGGGGCATACCTATGGAGACTGGACATATAAAAAGGGCCAGACATACGGATCTGGGCATATAATAAGGGGGAGACACGTGTGGGCAGTGCAAGACACATCCACTTTCCACAGACACACCCCTTCTACCAGGCTGCAAAATTTTGTCCTTCTTTCCAATTCTTAAATGTTGGGAGGTATGCATATACATCACAGTCACGCACCCAGATCTTTATGTGACCCA
>WWET01002347.1:120126-132740 GCA_011038615.1 Limnodynastes dumerilii
CCGGCTGAAGTTAGGGTAGCCTTCAGCCGGCGTAAGGAAGGGGCCATACGCCCGCACAGGGGGAGTGCCAGGGTAAGTGAATGCCGATACGCGGTGCTTTAGTAAGCACAGCGCATCGGCGTAGTTCAGGATCAGGCCCATGGATCTGGGCATAAAATAAGTGGCAGACAGCTCTGGGCAGTGCAAGACACACCCACTACCCCAGACACACCCACTGGGTGGTATAAGACACACCCCCTCTACCATGCCGTGAAAATGTTGTCCCTCTTTCCAATTTTCAAATGTTGGGAGGTATGAAAACATGACATCTTTGACTTTAAAATGTAAAGTTGATACTGATACAACATGACACAAATCTAAGTGATATTATTAATTACTTTAAAGTAGCTGTCATCATTAGTAATCACACTGTTGGTAACATGACAATAAGTGACATCTCAGATATCTTAACATCTTAATCGGCAATATCTATTTGGGATGATCTCACAGATGCCACAACAATGGCACAGATGTAATATCTTGATGAACTCTTAATGAATTTTCAAAAGCTGTCATCTCTGTTCACATTACATGAGGTGGCAATACAATTCGTAACATAAGGCCACATCCTGATTTGATAACATCAGGCTATTTCCTGTATTTATGTCCTGCACACGTGTCGTATAAATAAACTCCGTATGGAATGTAGCTATACGATGCTGCGTTCCGCACAGAGTTCATTCTCTACACAGGAGAATGACTATAAGCATGCACATAAGATATGCATTGTAGGTGGGCATTAGCATTTGAATTGTACAGAACACAAAGGCTAAGCTAAGCCCTTACATAAAAGCACTTAAATCAGTACTCCGCTGGAATGGTTTCTGTGTAGAATACCTAAGGTAGGGTCCTGGGCCACGGATTCCCAATCCACATATTGGAGAGCAGGAGGAGTGCCCTGTTCTCCTGTGTGTGGGATGTTGGATACAAAAATCCATACGTTAGCCTCCGCAACAGAGATTTAACCCATAACTCTGAATCTGCCCCATAACCTCTATCTTTATAGCTGACAAAAGTGATTACACTGGGCATGCATAGTCACTGTGACTACGCAATCTACGTAGCCCTTACATAGAAACATAGCAATATAGAAAGTGACGGCAAATAAGAGCCACATGGCCCAATCAGTCTGCCCCTTATGCACATAGATGAATTTTAAAGACTGCACATAGTTTTTTAGGTGAAAGGAGGCATGCCACGACAGCCTCCGGGGATAAGTAGGTATTGTGGGTGGGGAGAGGGATGTAAATTAGGCTGGGAGGGAGGGCAGGGGATTGTCCATGCGTATTTTCCCTCCTTAAGAGGGAAAATACTTACGGAGACTTAAGGTTGCCTATAGCACTCGTCACTGCCATTAGCAGAGGCATGACTAACGTGGGTTTTGTAGGGCTCATGCCCCAGGTTCTAGTGGCGCCCAGCTGATGTGGGCGCAATCGGAGCCTTAGGGCATGAGTCCTACAAAACTCACAGTCAAGATCAGGGCTTCGTCAGACTCCTTTTTCTAGTCACAGCGGGTACCAGCGGTGGTGCGTGCGATGAATACAGACGCTGATGCAACCTTGGGGTCACGTCAGCGTCTGTATTCAATGCACACACCACCGCTGGCACCCGCTGTGACTCCAGAAGGAGTCCGAGGCTGGGGAGTCAGTGCAGAGAGCGCACCGCAGAGTTGAGCGAGGTGAGACCAAGGAGCGGGTAAGTGGATTTGGCTGCGATTGGGGGCTGCACTAAGGACTTAAACTATATAGGGAGCTACACTAAGGACTGAAACTATATGAGGGGCTACACTAAGGACTGAAACTATATGAGGGGATGTAATAAGGACTGAAACTATATGAGGGGCTGCACTAAGGACTGAAACCATATGAAGGGATGTGTTAAGGACTGAAACTATATGAGGGGCTGCACTAAGGACTTAAACTATATGAGGGGCTGTAATAAGGACTGAAACTATATGAGGGGTTACACTAAGGACTTAAACTATATGAGGGGGCTACACTAAGGACTGAAACTATATGAGGGGCTAATCTAAGGACTGAAACTATATGAGGGGCTACACTAAGGACAAACTATATGAGGAGCTACACTAAGGACTGAAACTATATGAGGGGCTGTAATAAGGACTGAAACTATATGAGGGGCTGCACTAAGGACTTAAACTATATGAGGTGCTACACTAAGGACTGAATCTATATGAGGGACTACACTAAGGACTGAATCTGTATGAGAGGCTGCACTAAGGACTGAACCTGTATGAGGGGGCTGCACTAACGACTGAAACTATGAGGGGCTGCACTAAGGCTGAAGGCTGGGGAGACATGAGGGGGATTATTTGAAGGCTGGGGAGACATGAGGGCAATTATTGGGAGGCTGAGGGGAGACATGAGGTGGATTATTTGGGGGCTGAGGGGAGACATGAGGGGGATTATTGGGAGGCTGGAGAGACATGTTTTCTTGGGCTGCCATGATTGCTGATGCCGTTTGGCCGTCACCACTTCGGGATATCGATGAGCTTCCGACCGGCAGCTGTGACGCGGACATGTTCGTATGCAGATTTGATTGCATGGTAAGTATTAACTTTAAGCTTCGGCTTTCTTTGTATTGTGGTTACAAATATGTAATTTGCTCTCTATGGGCCTGATCCAGAGTTACGCCCGCCGTAGTTAATACGGCAGGTGTAGGTGTAAGATCGGCTGAAAAGCCGATCTACGCATGCGCCCGGCAGATGTTGCCCGGCATAACTATGGCAATGCCCGATTTTGGATCAGGCGTCTGTAGCACCAGCATAGTAACGCTGGGGCTACGCCGAGGTTATTGCTGGGTGGCAGGGGGAGGGAGGGTAATGAGGCTGGGAGGGCGGCGTGATCGTACTAACGCCACCGTCCCAGCGTATATACACTCCCTTACGCCGGCTGAAGTTAGGGTAGACTTCAGCTGGCGTAAGGGAGTGTAAATACGATAGGGCAGGGGGAGTGTCAGGGAGAGTCCCACGATGTAACGCTGAGTGCTAGTACACCCAGCGCTACATCGCAGGTCTGGATCAGGCCCAAAGTGGGTGAAAATGTAGACCTGAGCACAACCACATTGAGCTGTATCGGAGGTTTAAACTGTGAAAACAGGATTTAAGAAGTGAAGTTTCTCAGCTCAACTCTAATTTAGAGATTAACCAAAAAGTTTTGCAGTATGTGAGTTCAATGTACAAAAGCAAAATATTTTTACTGCATGCAAAATAATAATAATAATAATAATAATAATATTTTTCAAGCTTCAAATTGCAGAAAAGGTTTGTCCAGGTGCAGACTTGAACCTGTTCTACTGTTAACTCTGTGTTTTAGAAGAATAATGTGTAAATATACAAGAGTCAGTGTGATGCAAGTGAGATCCAGCTGCATATGAAAAGAACAACTAAAGCATTTCTCCCTCTGGTACTCATGGCTTTTCTGCTTATATTATCAGACATGGTTATGCAATCATGTCCAGTTAACACAGCATGATCTATTGAGCAACACTCCAGTTCAAGCTTAGGGCAAGTGTCTACCACCAAGATGACGGTCATGTTTCCCACAAACCCTATTTATAGCTGCTGCACGAGATGACAATTGCTGCTGATCTTCTATCTTTAAAATAAAAGTCAGAGAATTAGTTACAGATATCTGCAGATATGTGATAAGCCATCCGCCACTCCCAAGGCTTCTCTGCTGGATGGTCCTAACTCTAATCCTAACTCTAAATTTTAGAGTCCCATCTATGGGTCACATATCAAATATCTTTCTAAACCAAGAGCTCACCTCTCATGGAGATCCCCAAATCTCCAAAACTGGCACTCTGAGACCGCACCCCCTCTCAGCTGCAATCCCAGACACGCTTTAAAACACACATCCAAGATGGAGGTTGCTTCAAATCAGTTTATTTATATTTATCCTCCCTTTGTGACCCCTCATATGTACAGCCTCCTTTTGTGCCCCCTTTAAGTTATCTAGCGGCGCATCCCGTGCGATCGCACGGCTCGTATGCCCCTAGAAATGGCCCTGCATGTGAGGCACTTACTCTATTGCTTGATGGGATGTTTACAATTGTAATATAATCTGTACAGGATTGAAAATACTCTGCACTGCAGTGAAAGGAGGAGAAATGCTTTAAACTACTACCACTGGTGGTGCTTGGACCACTGTCATTCAGGGTAACTGGCCAAGGTTATATGAAAGTAAAATACCAAATGGCTGAAGACATAATTAAATATCTTTGAAAATACCTTTAAATCACTGCAAAAATATGTAAACAAAAACAAAAAAAAACTGAAAAAATATATTTGGGTCATGGGAATGGTACTGGTACTCTCCCAAAAAAAGGTTGAGAACCACTGCTTTAAACGGAACTAAAGTAACATCATGGTGTTACTTAAAAGTAACATAAAGCTGCTGCTTAAATATCTTAAAATCTAATGGATATTACAGATGGTAATAATATGTAGAAACTTTTTGTTGTCTAAAGAGCAATTTTTTTTTTTAAATCTCATTAGTTTAGGCCTGTATGCTGATTGTTCTAACTGGGGCAGAAATTGTCACATTTTTATTTTGCTACACATAGGTACACACCTATGCAATCTATGGGTACTTTGTCATTTCCATCAGACTATTTGATGAAGTTGTTTTTTCTTTATTTTTTGTAGACTATAGAGCTCAGGAAATGAAAGATTTTTAATGCTTAGCAGAGCAATTTCATACACTTAAAATTATTAGATATTTTTGTAGTTGTTTTTGTCGGTTTTTCTATAATGTATTATTTTTTGTTGATATAATCAGGTTTGTAATGTAGTATATGCAATATACTGTATATTATCCTTTTCTTACCATGTTTGTCTTTAAAATGTAGTCTGAAAACTCACTGAGTGAGGGGAGCAGTGCTTAAGTAGATCCTCGTCGCCAGTGAATTCATTGACTCAAAACCCATTAAGAGCAAAAAGCCCAGAGCCTCGGCAAAGGGTAAAGAGTCCAGAAACAGTGCCAGGTTCTGTGAAGGGGACAGTCCCAGGACCATTGCTGAATGGTGATGCTGTCTTTCCTCATGACAAGCTAGCTGACACCATGCAGCGAGCGAGTAGCACAACGCCCACACCTGAAGACTCATCTTATCTGAATGATCACATAACAGATGCGGCCAGCGCCTGTGAGAGCTGCGATCTATGTGACTGCGACATGGGGGAGGGCTGTGGGATACGGCCTCCTGGGTGTATGTATATGCTAATATGTATATTTATATTTTACCATACATACTTTCTTCCTGTTTTATCTCAGTTGGCTGTTCTGGTTCTTTTTTTATTTGTTCAACTACAAGTAAATAAAATGTACACATTACCCAAATGCAACAATTTCAGGCAAAATAACAAAGTATGAGTAAAGATGCAAAAGGAACAACTAACTAGCATTCATATTATGAGGTTAGGTTACTTTGTGCTTGTACTTGGGCAGGCAGGATAGGGACATCTAATGTTCAGTAGCAAAGGGGCATTACCTCACCTCTTCCTCCACGGCACGCTCCCTCCTTCTCGGCATCCAGCAGTCCGACGGCGCTCCACCCCATGTGATGATGTCACATGTTGTGACATTATCACCCAGAGTGCCACGGGCCCGCGGACCTTCGGAACGGTAATGCAGAGGTCTGATGCGCAGGGCATTCAGACCTCTACCAACAAAGATTATTTTTACTAGAGAGCTGGTGATATTCCGGGCCCCCTCTCTATCCGGGCCCGGGACACTAGGCCCGGCTTTCCCCCCCCTGATGGCGGCCCTGCACGCAAGTGTGAATCCGGTCCAATGTTCCCCATTGATCAATGGGTGACATGAGGGATTGTATAACATTTGTAGACATAATTTAGGACTTCACAGTGTGGTACATCACAAAGGTAAAATGAAAATGACAAGGCAGATAAATAAAAGAGGAAATTTTTTCAAACCTCACAATAGATGTAATCTCTGATGGCATCACACTATATATTACAATAATATCACCCACTATGTTAGACATCAAAATAGGTGAAATCACAAGATGACATTAATGATGTCTGTCTATTGTTAATATAATAGGGGGCACCTCTGATGATGTTGCAATGAGAAGTATTACTTACATTACAATGAGAGGCATCTTATTTGTGATAAAATAGAACTTCATAACATCACAGTTGGTGATATTACTGATGACAACACAATTCAGATACTTATCTTATTTCTCAGACAACACAAACGTGAGTTAGTATCACAATAAGTCACTAATATCACTAAAGGTGATAATGATGACCTCCCGATAGGTTTTAGAAATTACTACAATGAGTGAAACATTGGGCCAGATCCAGAACAACGCTTGTGAGCGAATTTATGCGTGGCGGAGACGTAAAATCGCCTTTTGGTAAGTACTGCGCATGCGCACCATAGAAAATACGCACAGTAACGTAGCGTTATTGTGAATGTATGGGCCATTCATGTATGTGTCACGTAAATACTTACGTGTGGGCGTGCCAATTTTACGTTAGTCCAAAATACGTCTGAAATACGTTAAGTAGGCAGGGGTTTGTATTTAAAGTGTACAGTATGGGCGTGCTTAGCTGCGTAAATTCGTGTTGCCCATACGTACGTGTGCGTATCACTGCGGTTACGTTAAGTTAAGGTAGGGTTTGGAAAGCGTATCTTGACAAAATACGTATGTTCAAGGGGTGTGCCTTGGGGAGTGTATAGAATATACGCACACGAAAATACGCTACGCGAATAAACGTACGGATCTACCCCATTATCATTATCAGTGATATCACCAATTTTTGTGTCAGACATAGTTATGTATAGCATCCAAAGACAAGTACTTCTATGTTATGCCATTTAAAGGAATAATATATATTGTGAAGTCATAATTTTGGCACCCATTGTCATGTCAGTTATGTTGCCAACTATTATATTATTTTTGTGTGTCACCACACATTTAAAGTAAGGTGAACAATGATGGGTAATTGTGATGTCACTGCAACAAATCCTACTTATTATAAGAACTAAAATGTAATTCTAACTGTATTCTAAGGCAACTGTTGGATCAAAGTGCACTGGATCTATTTGGAGTAGAAACATTATTCATTTGCATCAATGTGACTTAAAAATACTTAGGGCCAGATTTACTAAGCTGCAGATTTGAGAAAGTGGAGATGTTGCCTATAGCCAGGGTTGCTGACTTTTTAAGGCTTCCCTCCGGGAGATCCCGGAGGGAAGCCATTGATACCTGTAAGGGGTGGGGCTTAATTATGCAATTTATGCAAATTGTGTAATTAAGCCCTGCCCCCTTTCAATCACTATTGTGATCTCTAGTGTTCTAGGGGTGGGCGGGCTCGATTACATCATCAAGTCCCGCCCATCCTTAGTAACTCTAGGAATTACAATAGAGTTTAAAATGGGGTCGGGACTTGCCGGCTCTCCCGGGATACTGGGAAAACTGCCCAAATTTCGGGAGTCTCCCAGATATTCCAGGAGAGTTGGCAACCCTTCCTATAGCAACCAATCAGATTCTAGCTCTCACTTTCATTTTACATACTAGAGAATGTCAGCTAAAATATGATTGGTTGCTATGGGCAACATCTCCACTTTTCCAAACCCACAGCTTAGTAAATCTGGCCCTAAATCCATAATCCTTGTTAAGGTCTGTAAATGCATTCCACAGAATTTTACTGCCCTCCATGAAAATCCCTGAAAACAGTTTCTGTAAAATTGGGGCCTTATGATAATGGGTTCAGGGTCCCACCTTTAAGTCTTTCCAGCTACCAGTGACACCAGGGCTCCATAAATAGTATGAAAATAAACAGTGCATTATGATATATCATCAATGAACTTACAATTCATTTCAATGTTTATAACACAAATGTTAATGTGGGGTTATGAGGGGTTAATGAGCCTATGTATACTCAGGCTCAGTGCTACCACTAGACATCCAGTCTGGGGAGCTGGGAGGCGGCATGTAGATTCTCAGGGGCCCTAACACTAATGGCTGTTGTAGAACACATAAGCTGCTGACGCTCAGTTAATGACTTATGCAGCTTGTGTGTTCAGAAGTTGAGGCTCACCTGATCCCCTGCAGAGGCGCTTACTTACAGAGGTACTGCCTTTCCAATCATCTGTCAGGGACATGACAGCTGAGCAATTGAGCAGGTAAAGTAAGTGCTACCAGAAGGGTCACCTAAACCACAGCTCCTGCATAGTTCTGTACGATTGAACCGCTTTGCTTCTAAAACAGTACAGTCATGTATGATGGGCCTATGTATTATGCTATTTAAAGCACCATTACTTAATTTTTTGAAACTCACCCCTAGGGGACCATGAGTACAGCTAGAGTTCAGGCAACAAATAATCATTTACTAGTAATCTGTTGAAAAGTGCTGAAAGAAACAAAACAAAAAAAAACACCTCTTATATTTGGATTGTTAAAAACACATTTGAGAAACAGAGCAGAAAATTAGGTTCTTCTGAAAAAAAAAGATTATTACAATAATAAGAAGGTACCATATGGTTTATTTGCCTGAAGGAAATGTGCTGTGCTTTCATTCTTCCATTACTTATCAGTGTAATGAATTCTGTTCATTTTGTTCTCCTCTACTTCCCATGCAGTTATAGAACAGCAGGGGGTAGTAATTACATCATTGCCAAAGTATTTTAATGTTGTGGTACATCAGGTACTATACAGATGTAATTTGTTTTGCTGACATAAAGTAAGCTTTGTAGGTTATGATCTATTACTCTGTTTTGACTGAAAACCATCGATCATCAAGTACAGGGAGCCAAATAAATGTGTTCTGTTCTACAAGTCCTCTATTTCGAGAGCTCCACATACAGACCCCCAGTGAGTGTCTTGCAAAGACAGCATGCAGATAAGCATTAGATACATACAATGAACCTACTTATCTATGAAGAATCTCTGGACACAGCTGAAACAGAAAGAATGGCAACAGTATTACAATAAGACGTAACTGATAAACCCGTCACACAGGTGAACAATATAAGTTGGATATGAATGCTGGTATGAGATTTTCACATAATAAAAAAAAATGAAATTTCATCTCCAGTCAAGTATATAGAGCAGTGCTCCTCAACCAGTGTGCCATGGGATGTTGCCAAGTGTGCCACAGTGAAAGACCTCCAACAAAGCACTGGAAGACCTTACCTTAAGGAAATAAGGGGATACTGGGGAGGCTGCAGATACATAAATGCGGAATGCTGAAGACGCATGATTGGTTTGACCTGGGGAGGCTGCAGACACATTAATGGGAAATACTAGGGAGGCTGGAGACACATGAATGCAGACTACTGGGGAGGCTGCAGACACATGATGGGGGCTAACATAGTTAAATTAGTTATAAGAAAAAAAAGTTATTAGCTGTGATTTTTAAATGTATCAAATAAAAAATAATTAATATAATATCTGTGTATGTACTTTGTAATTCCTGCTTTTTTTTTTGTATATTTTGCTTTTGGTGTGCCACAGAATTGTGGGAAGGGCTTAGGTGTGCCGAGGGTGAGAAAAGGTTGAGGAGCACTGCCTAAAGACACACGATTAGTTATACTGGGGAGCTAAAGACACACGATTGGTTATACTGGAGAGCTAAAGACACACGATTGGTTCTACTGGAGAGCTAAAGACACACGATTGGTTCTACTGGAGAGGCTGCAGACACATGAATGGGAACTACTAGGGAGGCTGAAGGCACATGAATGGGGGCTACTGGGGAGGCTGCAGATGCATAATGGGGGCTAACATAGTTAAATTTGTTATAAGAAAAATGTTATTAGCTGCGATTTTAAATTTGATTTAAAAAAAATTAACAATTAAATGCAATATCTGTGTATGCCCTTTGTAATTCCTGCTTTTTTTTGTATATTTTGCTTTTGGTGTGCCGCGGAATTCTGGGAAGGGCTTAGGTGTGCCGAGGGTGAGAAAAGGTTGAGGAGCACTGATATAGAGGTCTATTAACATACAATAACGTGCTTCTGTGAACGAAGCTGCACCAGGCTCGCTTACCTTCACTGCAAAAACAACAGCCAAAATATTTAAAAGCTGAATATTTAGCTATTCCCATTTTTACAATGCTGACCGAAAAAGAAAAAAGACATTTAAAGTTGTTTTAAATAATATTGGACCACATCCAGACCAATGCCGGATTCCCGCTAGGCCACCCACCTAGTTATTACTGATTTGTACATAAAGGCTTATGTCAGTACCAAAAGGGCCACTTTCAAATGCTAGTAATTGGAATTGCGTAAATCATGATCCAGGCTATTGTTATTAAACCAGGCCAGGTTGCAGCTAGGTGGATTTTGTATTTTCCATTAGTTATTTGGGGAGACTTCTTATTACATTATATAACAGTGCAATATCCATAAATTGAAATCAGGTCAAAACATTTTGAATAAACTGCTTATTGAAGTTATCAAATACTATCAAGTATATATATATAATAGAAATAGAACCAGTCACTCCACCATAATCCTATTACTGCTTGATGTACAGTTTCAGATAAATTCACATAGAAAAAGTCCAAAGGGTAAGAAACACCAAAATTGTGTTGCTATATCATTCTTCTCTGAGATGGAGTTTCTGATATAAAATAGACAAGTGTGCAACACAATTTATTATCATTTCTTATTATTACTCCTCTTCAGCGCTTAGACTCTGAGTGTCACTCGCTTGTTTATTTCCCACATATTTTTTCCCATCTTCACTCCCTATCAAGTCAAAAGCTGGCAACAGCTTCTTCTACATGCACTGCTGCTAAACTATGAAAGCTATCAAGATCTGTGCTCAGAGATATTAGATACATTCTCTGGATGAGAAGAACATATATAAGCATCATATAACATAGTCACACCATAATTATTATATAGAAATTTGAATTAAAATAAAAAAATGTTATTTATTTTTGGTAATATACAGTGTAATCAGATTTGGATATTGATTAAATGTTATTGCCATCCACATTGGTTCTGTGTGTGAGTGTATGTGTGCGTTATTTGCATTTCACAAAAATACCCCAAAAGATTATGGGATAAAAAAAAACAACAAACACGCAAAAAGAAAGGATTGAAAACAAAACCTAAACTGATAGTATACCCCTAGCAAGTCACAAGTTTCCCCTTTCTCATCTTTCACCCTGTCTACAGTCACATCTCAACCCTATTTCAAATAGTTACAATCTGAACAAATGAATATTTAGTTTATGTTTTAGCATATCATAAACAACTCTTTTATATAAGAAAACATACAATTAGGTATGAGCCTTGTAAGAGAGTGGTGTACATTCATCCATATTTTCTGTTCATTATGTTCAGTAAATAACCTCACTTAAAGTGGCATGGATCGCATAAAGGCTACTTATTTAAAAGAATCTTTAATTAGAATCAATGCAATCATTAATAAGCATATTGTATTAAATACAATGAGGGATTTACCTATAGAGCACAGCTATGAAAAACACAGCGATGTGAAGCAAACACCCCACTACTGCTGCCAGGGGAGGGAAGAGAGGGTCTGGATAAAGAGGAGTGACCATGCCTCCTAAAGGGTAAACAGTGGGTTATGGATTTTCCAACCTGCTCCAGAAGGGATCAGTTTCTTCCTCTAGTTCAGAGTCCTGGGCAGGATCCCTGCTGCTTAATATTTTGGAGTATAGGAACTGAGCAGCAAAATTCATAATTTGTTTCCTCTTTGTCTGTTCTCTCAAGGTGTTGCACCCTCCAACAAGTAGTGATGTCAGCCCACCTTCTGTGGGGAAATGTTTATGGGTTCTTTGCCTTTGTGCAGTTCAGAGGACACTTGCTAACACAGAGGGTGTCCGAGAGTTGGCCTATTCTATATATAGAGATTAGAGCACAAGCCAACCTGTCCCTGCCAATTTTACTCACACTTCGGATTATAGTGTACTTTTAAGATGGAGAATTGGCTAAGTCCCTTAGAGGCTTAGTGACTATCTCTTTGCTACATCACTGCCCCAGTTTGTTATAGTGCTGAGTTTAATCCCATTAGTGAAAGGAAATAAATTGTAATATTGTGCTGCAAATATAGTTATCCCAGTTGAAATACAGCTGGCCTTTGTTTTTTATTCATGGATAAACCAAGCCGCATGTTAGCTCATTTGCAGAACAGAACAAAGGTTGTTTTCTTAAGTTAGTATTTGAAACTAACAATTTTTTTGTGTTTTATCAACAAACTAATATAAGATTTATGACAAAATGTTGTTCTTCTTACTTTTTTAAACTGATTTTATAAAGAGGTGAACCTAGTAAGGATGAAACTTGTGTAACAGCTGCAGAGCAACAAGAATTATTATAAATGACTAAATATTTGCAATGGACGAACTAACAACTCTGGTCTCCATTTAAAAGTTTATTAAAGATAAATACACATAAACTATTTAAAAGCAGACAGTATTATGCAGACTCCAGGACACACGGTTCACACTCACAGTAGTAATGGGTGTCCAGTCCGATAGCTCATACGTCTGAACAGGGGTGTATCTATGGGTCCAGCTCCCCTGGCAAAGTAAAGGACTGGTCTGG
>WWET01002347.1:139757-155254 GCA_011038615.1 Limnodynastes dumerilii
TATTGAACTAAAAAGAGGGCCATTTAATTTAATTAATAATAAAAATAGGCTCCTTTGTACGCTTAGGTAGAATCCAACCGCTACTGTTCTCGCAGCAGCACTAAACTGTCCCCTTTCTAATTTAAATATAGTATAACTCCCTATTGCATTATAGCAGAGCACATGGAGAACAAACATGTGGATGGGCAGCAGTGTGCCACTCTTTCTGTGCTGGCTCCCATTCTGCAAACGCGCAGAGCCCACTTCCATATAAAAATAGGTAAAAACGCACTCCTGGATCAGGTCCATTGTGCAAAGTAAATACTCAATTTTAGGAGCAAAGGACAGCAGGTGCCAGCGCACTGTTTATACTGTCACTACAAGTATCAAGACAATCATATTTAACAGTTCACCTGCATTAGCAAGTCTAAGGTGAGTTCAGATAATATGAATATGTTATCAGTAATTATATAATAATATAAAATTGATAATAATGTACATAATGTTTTATATAAGAATATTTTTATTATTAATTCTTTGAATTAGTTAGTAGTAAAACATTTTGAGTGTTTTTCATAATAAAAAATAAAAAATTAGTTCTGCTTAATGCTTATCATGTAGTAACATGGTAATTGGTATTCTCTGTATATATTGCGGTCACTGGCATGTTCTCTATTGTATATTGGTCACTGGGTATATAGGTTGTTTGGTGTTCTCTTTTTATTGTGTAGCAGTTACTGGTGTGTTCTTTAAGTTGTGTATAGGTCACTGGTGTGCTCTCTGTTTTTAATGACTGTGACTAGAGTGTTCTGTGTTTTATTTATATATATATATTGCATTATTAACCCCGCACATTTACTACACCCTATACCTCACAACTTTTACAAACCTCACAATATGACCATTTTTTGCTACAAAAATAGCACTTGTAATAACAAAATATCTGTACAACCTAGTCAAATGAACCATATAAATACTATCTGCAGTTCATTTGTAATGTCAAAGTGTTGCCAAGCACAGCAGGTCTTAAATTCCTGAAGGCACACATTCCAGATTTAATTTCAGTTTGAAATCTGTTCAGCAGAACACAAGTAAGAAATGTGTGTCTCAGATGTAGTGTGCCTATACAAGTGTACCTAAATACAAACAGAAGTTGTTAGGGGACAACAAACGTGTTTATCAGCTCTGCAAACTAGTTGGTATAGAATACAGCTTATTTATTAATTTATTAACAGGTTTTTATATAGCGCCAGCAGATTATGTAGCACGTTACAATTTTAACAATCATTGTAACAAGACTGGGTGGTAACAGACAGACTGGGTAGGTAAAATGGCCCTGCCTGCAAACTTACACACTCTATAAGACATTAAGAATTGATACATAAGGACAAGTGCTCTATATTACACACTGGACCAGCCAGCGTATAAAGTAAAAGTGCTTAGTGCTCTGTATAATCCAGTCACACAGAGTTGCTAGTAGCAGGGCTGAGAGTAATTTTAAGTATAGAAAGTAAAGTTTTCAAGTTGTGTTATTCATTTAACAAAAAGGCAAAGTGGTTGTCAATGGGGTTGAAAATTATTAAGCAGTAGGTTGTGCAAGTTGATAAGCTTGTCTGAAGAGATGAGTTTTAAGGGAGTGTTTGAAAGTTTGGAGAGTAGAGGATGGTCTCATTGGCCGAGGAAGGTTATTCCAGAGAGTGGGTGCAGCACGGGAGAAGTCCTGTAAACAGGAATCAGAGCATTTGTTTAGTGTAGAGGAGGGATGTAGGTCCTGTGAAAATCTGAGAGAGCGAGCTGGGATATATCTTTAGATGAGTGAAGATATGTATGTGGGTGCAGTGTTATTGATTGCTTTTTGGGTTAGCAAAATGATTTTGTATTTGATACTGTAGTGTATCAGCAACCAATGTAGAGATTTACAGAGTGGAGCAGTTCTAGAAGAGTGTTTTTCAAGAAAAATCAATCTAGCTGCTGCATGCAATGTGGATTGTGGGTGTGGGGGGGGGGTAGTTTTATAATGTGGGAGTATAATTAGAAGAACATTGCAGGTATTAATATGAGAGATGATTGATGCATGGATGAGAGTATTAGGAGTGTCTTGTGTGGGATATTTTCATATTCTGTAAATGTTTTTTTAGATGTATGTAACAAGATTTAGAAACAGTTTGTAAATGGGGAACAACGGACAGTTCACAGCCAAGGGTAACACCTAAGCATTGAGCTTTATGAGTCGGGATTATATCATTACAATATAAATAATTTATGGTCGCTAAAAATACTTTAAATGTTTAAAAAGAAAAAAAAGAATAATAAGCTGCCATCTGGGGATGCTGTGCACCACTCCCTTCTTAAAAGGAAACAATGTTTTCCTCAAAGCAAAAATAAATACACTGAAGACAGCGCTAAAAAAAATCAATATAAATGAATACTAAAAATATAAAAATATATATAATATATGTAAATAAAAATGTAATAAATAGTGGCAATAATGAATATACAGATACCGGCAAATATAAATAATAATCAATTATTGACACATTAAAACATAAACTCCATATTAAAATAGATTGGCTGCAATATATGGTATGATCACCTTCTCAAATATATAATAATTCGGTCTTAATGGATCACTGTTCCTAAATCTTATGTAGATTGTGTAAATAAGGGTACTACGCATGCGCAGTTAAACCATTCTTAAAAATACGCACACAAATAGCAGCAGCTTCTTAACTGTGAATCAGGTCCTAAGCTGGGAGTTTCATATTTTAAATCTGCCAAAGAAAAATACTTCCAGAGACCTGGCCCTGGGGACTGTCTCCCCCCCTGAAGCCCAAATCCTGAAGGGGCTTGTGTAGCCTGATCCTGGGTTAGCAGTTTCTGACTTCATTAAGTCTCCATTATGAAACTGGGCTTGCTAAATAACCCTCCACTCCCTAAACTAATTTTTGTTCTGTAGGCCCTAAAGGAGAACTTTCAGCAACTACTGAAAGCTGCCAGAAGAGACCCCCTGATCCTCACTGGACCAACAGAGAGGTAGCAATAACTTTTTTTTTTTTTATGTAAAGCATAAATGCTTGGAGGTAACCCTTGCAGCTCTGTGCACTGGCAATGTCTGCCGCTGAATTGTTACACACACGCAACTTTTATTCATAACACATTTCTTGTCACAGCAGTGACTTTTTAACCATGCTAGTTCCAGGTATTAACCTTTCCGGCACTGGCCTCTATTAAATAATATGCCGTACGCGCTATGGTTGGGAGAAAGAAAGACTATTAGTTTTGTTCATATACAAAGTAACTTGCCATGCTTCCATACTTTGTTACAGTGATACCTTTCACTGACCACTTTTATTTATGTTTTATAGGTATGCTAGAAGAGATAACATATTAGCAAACTAAACAGAGAAGTAGTTATCGTCATGTCTAACCTTCATAGTCAATGTGTGGGGTTTTTTTTCCATGGAGTTTTACAATTCTAATAAACTTAAACCATGTGAACTTTTTTGTAGCCCACATTGCAGTGTATACAGTATGTAATGAGAGCGGTTTAACAAGACCACACAGGTATAATATTTAGAAGATGTGCTGATGATATGCTCAGATTTGACAATGTCCTATGCATAACTTCCAACTTGTTTTTGAGTGTCGTCAGTTATGTTCCCTTATTTTTTCTATATCTTTCCTGCTCCAGGAAACCATGAAATAATTTTATATTACCTGACCTAAAAGTAATAGTTGTGTAAGCAACTGAACAGATACTGGACCGTACCAAAAGAAAATATAATCTATTTATTCTAAAATACATGATCCTGTCTACTCATAGAAAACAGAGCTTAAGTGATTTAAATCATCAGCACTTCAGTATGCCACATATACTCTGCAATCTGTTTAATCAAGTAGAGAGAAATAAATAGCAATGTCTTGAACAAAGCTATTATCATTATTATTTCTGTCTCTGTTTATTTATGGTTTCAGGTTATGGACTGGATCTCGACCAGAGCTCTGAGCGCAGCAGAAGCAGAAGTCCAATCCGTACTGGTTGTCTGCTTTCATGTGCAGCCGCAAACTGCGGGCGTTCTCCGCTTGCAATAAGGGGAACAAAGCCATATTCTGTAAGTCTGAATCTGGTCCTATGCTGTGAGGTTATGATTACCAATTTCCTCTTTTCCCACCTCGTCTTAAAATATACTTATAGACATCTGTTATTAAGTACTATAAAAGTCATCTACATTGACTGATCAGCTGATTAAAGAGATCTGCATTACCCAATACTTATTAGATGTATTTCTTCTAAATTCTGCTCAAATGATTCCTCATAATAAGGCTCTGTATCATAATAAGCCATAATATGTTGAAAATATATAAGTTAGACTATTAGAACACAGCTAAAGAGAAATTAAGGGATTCCTTATGGAGACTATATACCCCATAATGAAGCTCTTTATTCCTATTTAAATGTGCTCTAATTCTTCATCCACTTTACTTTACCCTTTTGTGACTGTACTGTGAACCTTTCTTTTAACATTTTGCAGACCATACATGCAGCCCAAGACACAGATATTGCCTGGTCTACCGCTACTTATTACATTGGGCCAGATTCAGAATGACATATTACAAGCCATTTATGCATCACAGATGCATAATGGGAGCGCAATGAGCATGGACCTTAAAGGACGTTACACATGGAATGCAGTACAGACGATTCTAAATCCATAGTTTGATCCTATATTTGTACTTTTGCATGCATCAATCCAGTGGGCAGGGATCATAACACAAGTGGGCGTCACACGGAATGTTAATGTACAATATGGGCACGCCTTCAGATCTACGGCATATATGCGGAGGCAAAGGTTACAAACGGAAAAGTTAAGGTCGAGTTTACACACGTTTAAAGGTATATTTTCTATATGTGTTTTTAAATCTCTGTAGAGTGGAATTATACTTTAGCCTGTGAATTTGTATTTGGTCAAAGATTATTATTATATATGTAGTCATGTGTGTTAGCTTGATGGGGGGGGTTGTTGTTGTTTTTTGTTTTTTCGTTAACAGTTTGTGAATAATTAAAAGGTAAGATAGGCGCTGCATGAACTCCTGCCGTTGTTGGTAATGATACTAAATCAATAAATGAACGCCCAAAATAAACATTAAATTGAAATAATAAAGTCCAAAGTCCACTACAAGTTGATAAAGAAGTCCATGGGATAATCCTATAGTTCTCAATGGTCCCTCCTGTAAGTATCCCCCTCCAGGGGAAAAACATGTGGGTATCAAACAGAAAAACAGAGAAAAGGGGCATTAATAAAAATAACCATGCAAATGTATTCATACCTTTATAGAACAATTAAAAGTTCTCCACTGGATATGAAACTTCCCTTAAAATGAATAAAACATGTTCAATACTCCATCAAGGAGTCCCAAAGCAAGTGGTGGTCGACTGGGTTAGATGAAAAAAGAGTCCCGGGATCTCTTGAACTCTAAAGCCGCCGTCCTCCTCGTCTGGTGTCCTCCTTCTGTGGGAACCGCCATAGGCCATAGTTAGGGGCCTTTCAATATGTTAATATAGGTCTATTTCCTATGAATTTAGTAAAATCTAAATCTTCTTTTAAAATATCCCAGTGTTTACATACAATTTTTTCTATTTTTTTTAAAATCAGAATTAAAACCAGTAATAAAAGAAATCTGTTCTCCCCATTTATTCTCTATCTCTTTCTTTCTAGGTTGTAATAATGTATCTCTGTCAATATTTTCTATTTCTGTTAGGGTTTGTTGTAGATCTGAACTATTATATCCTTTTTCAATAAATTGTACTGTCTTCTTTTCTAAATGAAGTTTTTCTACCTCAGGTTTAGAGCAATTCCTTTTAATGCGTAAAAACTGACTCTTAGGTATATTACGCAGCCACTTATAATGGTGATTACTGTCAACCGGAATATACAAGTTAGTATCCGTGCTCTTTATATAATTCTGAGTATATAGTCTATTATCTTCAATATAAATATTAAGTTCTAAAAAATTCACTTGAACCATGCTCCTTTCAAAATTTTAAATAATATTAAGATCATTAGTATTCAATTCATTGCAGAATTCCTGTAGGGATTGCTCAGTACCTTCCCAAATAAAAAAAACGATATCATCAATATATCTTTTCCAAAGTACCAGGTTCGCTCCTGCTTTCATATTGACATGCTCTTCCCAACACGCCATAAACATAAACAATTAATTTTTATTACTTAAGTTTGTTCACAGTTTTGCCTTGAGGTTGTGGCTTAATCCCTATTAAGGCTTTTAGAAAGTTGGTATTGTTTAAATTTATGTATCTTTGCAAAAACATAAACTAATATTTTTTTTTAATTTTCATGTGTCTTCATGCAAGTTTGTATGTCATTTTTGTAACATTTATATACACTGCTCAAAAAAATAAAGGGAACACTAAAATAACACATCCTAGATCTGAATGAATGAAATATTCTTATTAAATACTTTGTTCTTTACATAGTTGAATGTGCTGACAACAAAATCACACAAAAATTATCAATGGAAATCAAATTTATTAACCCATGGAGGTCTGGATTTGGAGTCACACTCAAAATTAAAGTGGAAAAACACACGACAGGCTGATCCAACTTTGATGTAATGTCCTTAAAACAAGTCAAAATGAGGCTCAGTAGTGTGTGTGTGGCCTTCACGTGCCTGTATGACCTACCTACAGCGCCTGGGCATGCTCCTGATGAGGTGGCGGATGGTCTCCTGAGTGATCTCCTCCCACACCTGGATTAAAGCATCCGCCAACTCCTGTACAGTCTATGGTGCAACGTTGGTGGATGGAGCAAGACATGATGTCCCAGATGTGCTCAATTGGATTCATGTCTGGGGAACGGGCAGGCCAGTCCATAGCATCAATGCCTTCGTCTTGCAGGAACTGCTGACACACTCCAGACACATGAGGTCTAGCATTGTCTTGCATTAGGAGGAACCCAGGGCCAACCGCACCAGCATATGGTCTACAATGGGTCTGAGGATTTCATCTTGGTACCTAATGGTAGTCAGGCTACCTCTGGCGAGCACATGGAGGGCTGTGCGGCACCCCAAAGAAATGCCACCCCACACTATTACTGACCCACTGCCATACCGGTCATGCTCGAGGATGTTGCAGGCAGCAGAACATTCTCCATGACATCTCCAGACTCTGTCACATCTGTCACGTGTTCAGTGTGAACCTGCTTTCATCTGTGAAGAGCACAGGGCACCAGTGGCGAATTTGACAATCTTGGTGTTCTCTGGCAAATGCCAAACGTCTTGCACGGTGCTGGGCTGTAAGCACAACCCCCACCTGTGGACGTCGGGCCCTCATACCACCCTCATGGAGTCTGTTTCTGACCGTTTGAGCAGACACATGCACATTTGTGGCCTGCTGGAGGTCATTTTGCAGGGCTCTGGCAGTGCTCCTCCTGTTCCTCCTTGCACAAAGGCGGAGGTAGCGGTCCTGCTGCTGGGTTGTTGCCCTCCTACGGCCTCCTCCACGTCTCCTGATGTACTGGCCTGTCTCCTGGTAGCGCCTCCATGCTCTGGACACTACGCTGACAGACACAGCAAACCTTCTTGCCACAGCTCGCATTGATGTGCCATCCTGGATGAGCTGCACTACCTGAGCCACTTGTGTGGGTTGTAGACTCCGTCTCATGCTACCACTAGAGTGAAAGCACCGCCAGCATTCAAAAGTGACCAAAACATCAGCCAGAAAGCATAGGAACTGAGAAGTGGTCTGTGATCAGCACCTGCAGAACCACTACTTTATTGGGGGTGTCTTGCTAATTGCCTATAATTTCCACCTGCTGTCTATTCCATTTGCAAAACAGCATGTGAAATTGATTGTCAATCAGTGTTGCTTCCTGGACAGTTTTATTACACAAAAGTGTGATTGACTTGGAGTTACATTGTGTTGTTTAAGTGTTCCCTTTATTTTTTTGAGCAGTGTAGTTGCATATCCCTAAGAGGTTTTGTTTTTTGCTGATGGGGTATTTGATGCATATTCTGCTTCTGCTAAAGAGGAGTGCTTCTGTATCATTCATCCACGTCCACGTCATCGCCAGAGTACCCAGGTGCATATTTTTAAAGCGTGTAAATTAGAAGGTTATTAGAAGGTGCTGGTGATGCATGACTATTAGGTAATCATTGTGTGCAATGTCATTATCTATCCATAAAATGGTTACATTATAATTGTCAGAAAACTGAACAGTTTATTTTGTTTATTTATTAGGTGACAGTGCCTACCCTCAGAGGCCCTTTCTTCTGACCCCCATTTTGAACCCTAGCACAGCGTGTTGCATACAATCGGGTGCATGCAGCCATCATACAGTTTGTAGAATAAACAATTGACCTTTTTAAGGTTTTGGTGCTTTAATTGGTCTGGTGAAGCCCTCATCTATGCTCCCGTTACTGTGTGTGATATTGTTCTCTGTACTGTTTTTTCCATAACATCACAGTGAGGAAATTTTAATCTTACCTTAACACTTAAAATGTTTTGGGAGGAAAAAAGTATTGAATATCTTCAAATTAGTATTAGTTTTAAAAAGTGTATGTGATAAACCAAGTTTCAGAGAAATTTTCAACATCTGAACCATTACCATGTTCCATGATAATACATTAAATTTACATGTTAGAGAGTTTAGTCAATTCGCGGTTACGCTTGGAAGAATTAAGGTAGGGTTTGGGAGTCGTAAATCAGCAAAAGTACGTCCGTCCGATGGGAGTGCCAGGGGGAGTTCAATGTACTTACATTGTACATTGTATAGCGTAATTACGCTACGCTAACGAACGTAACAAGCGCATAGGTCTGGATCTACCCCCTTGTCCGCAGTAGTTGGTCACCGCTGTAGCCCACCAGCCAGTATTGGCATATTGCTACCGGGGGCCACGACCTCTAGGAGTCTGCAGACCAGACTATGCCCACCATCAGGGGCTCTAGAGAACACCAGACTCCTGGATAGACTCAACGCCCTGGTCAGTAGTATCACTGTAACATCAGTAACACCATGGAGAAAGATAGTAGAGCAAGGGCATATTGTGCAATGTCTTCAACAGTTATCAGACCACCTTGACTCCGTTGCAGTCACCGTCTCCACACCAGCAGTTACTCAGTCTGCCATAGCTTCCTACACTGTGGTTGCCAACTCCTGCTAAGTACTCCGGTGACCCCTACCTGTAAGGGATTCCTAAATCAATGCTCCATACAATTCAAGGATTCTCCAGGTGAATTTCCTACCAGCGACTCCAAAGTCGCTTTCATCATATCTCTCTTGTCTTACCAAGTCCTGACTTGGGTCTCTCCTCTACAAGCCTCAAGACCCACTTGTCAGTGACTACTCTGCCTTCCTAAACTTGTTTAACAAGACCTTCAACAAGCCAGTAAGAACTTCATATGTTGCCTCAAGTTCAACTCGAGTCCAACTACGCCAAAGCTACTCAAGGGTCCGGCAGTATGCCAACACTTTACGCATTCTGGCTTCAGAGGTAAAGTGGACTGAGAAAGCTCTCATCACTTCCATCTGGAAGGGCCTGGCAGATCAGATTAAGGGTGAGCTGGCTGCATGGGAACTTCCTAAATCATTGGACACTTTAATCTCCCTGAGCAATCGTATTGATATTCGATATGAAATAGCCCAAGAACGTAAGCTCTTTCAACATGGGGAGGCTTCCCCTTTCCATTGACAAGTGACAAGTGAAAAGAGACAAAACCACATTTAACACCAGGGATGTCATCATGTCTTTCAGATTTTGTAATACTCACGCAGAGTTCCATGGCTTTATGAATGAGATCTTCCAGGACACCCTTTATGTGTTTACACCGAATTCATGTGTAATAGGTTTTCCTTGTTTCTATCAAAACAGAAAGCTGGAGAAAGGTAGTTATTAGAAAACAATATGTCCTTCCTCTGCTACATCATCTCCAGCACAGGTCTCCAGATGGACTCAACCTTAGGGTCCTAAGCAATTCTTGGGCTTTTGCTAACTTTTGCCAGTTTGTCAAAAACCATTTGCTGGTAGTGGCTTAAATCGTTGCCCTCACAGTAAAACACAAAGACACCCATCTGGCCACCTGAAACTATGCAGGCTTAGAACAAAAAGGTCAACACTCTCTCAGGCCTTTACCCCTTGTGACTCTGTGGATCAGCATGTGGACGGACTGCTACTGCGGTTTTGGCTCATACCAGACATTTGTCACAAGTTGCTTCAATGGGCACAATGGGCCTGATTCAGACTTAAGAAAGTTCTTAAAATAAGAACTTAAAGTAACTCCTGGGCTAAACCATGTTGATTGCAGGGGGAGTCATATTTCATCTGTTGCAAACAATACTAGTGTTGAGAGGTGATATTTCCCAGCCCAAGTCTAAATAACAGTGTAATACTAAAGCTGGTCAGTATCTGTTTTCAGTAAGCAATTCAAAGATGTATTCCTGCATGCAAAGAATACAATTAACTTGACTCCTCCGGAAAATAACATGGTTTTGCCCAGTAGCGACTTTAAGTTCTTATTTTAAGAACTTCCTTAAGTCTGAATCAGGCCCAATGTTCTCATTTCCCCCATCATATTGAAGTCAGGAAGACGTTGGACTTCTTATCTTGCTCTTACTGATGGATATCCCTGTGAAAAGTCTGAAACCAACCAGTCCGTATTTGCTTCTCTTAAATCCCGATCTTCTGTGGACACTCATCTCTATGGCTTTTATCACTGATCTACTTGTCTCCAATGGCTGTAACACTATATGGGTCGTGGTAGAAGGTGTTTCTTGTGTAATACAATTTGTTCCTTTGAAGGGTCTACCCTCTGCATCAGTCCTTGCCATTCACTTTGTAAAGCAGATCTTCTGTCTCCATGGATGTCTGCTGGAAATAGTTTTAGACTGGGATACCCACTTTATCTCCTGCTTCTGGATGTAATTTTGCTGTGCTATTTGCTGAGTACCAAATAGCACCAAATAAGAGTGCTAGCACTTCATATTACCTTGACTGCTCTTGCAATTCTGTCACAATTTGTTCAGTTCCTTGATTTCTGCACTTTGTTTTGCTTACATTCAGCCTGTCACATGATTCCTTTTGCCATTGCACTTCCTGTTTCACCCCCTGCTGCTGGCATTATCTCTCAGGTGCACTCAATACCTTGCTGGACTGCCTCATCACCTGCTCTATTTAAATCGTATTTAAGTCCTACTCCAGTGTTCCTGTATCTCTAGTTCCAGCACAGCTCCAGTCCTGTCATCGTATCCATCCTCAGTAGCAGTGTCTCCACTACCTGTAACTACTACCCCTGCTCTCCTTGAATCTCGCTTCACCATCTCTGTATCTGTGCGCTCGGCCAGAGGAATGCAACCTGCCCCTTGCCTGCAGCCAAGTTCATCCCCACCATCAGGGGATCTGGTGAATATCTGGCTTGGGTCTGGTCTGGCGTGATCCATTTCCGTACCGGCACTGAGTTTGGTGAGTGACAAAATCTAACCATTTCCTTTGCTTTTAATGATGTCTTCACACCGCTATTCACTATCTTGGGGTTAAAATAAGAAACTATTATAAACAACTTTACGTGGCAAACTACACCCCCCTTCTAACTCAATTTATAAAGAGCTTAGTAAATGGGAGCTCTTATACATATCGCGATTTCTACCAGATTCTGACAGGCAGTTACCTCCCCCCTATACCTTCCAGTCCTGCAGCATCTGATCACTATAGCAGAGCTGCAGGGACAGACTCCTACAGCTTTGCTAAAATGACAAGACCCTCTCCTGTGAGTGCTTAGCTCATATGATAAAGTGTAAAATCAGATTTTACACCTTATTAAACATGCAAATGCGAACAGATTCAAGCCATGCCCCTTTACATGAAAAGCCATGCCTCCTTTACAGACATGCCCACCATGTGTACCTATTTTCCATAAAATAATGTTGGAGGGTATGCATAAATGCATACTTGAACCAAGCAGCAGCAAACATTACAAATGCTTGGTCAAAACAAACAACTAGTGAAGGGTTAATAACCACAAACTGTGAGGTTTATTGAAACTAATCCATTTGGCAGTTATCTAATTGCCTTTCACTAAGAATCAATTAAGAGGACTTATTAGAGAGGACCTTAAATAAATTGTCTTGATTTGCATATGTGTACATAGTGCATACTTTGGGCCGGATTCAGAGTTTTAAGCAGATCCAAAATGCGGAATCCGTAATCCACATTACGGATCCGCTATTCAGCCTATACAGAGTTGCATGTTTCAGCTGAAAAACCACTATATATAAAATCAATAACTCAAATTGTCACTACAGGGCATGCTGATGCTTATAGTGCTACAAGCTGGCCCTTACATTTACATTAAATATATAAAAAATATAAATAAAAAAAATTACCTACTTGCTTTGATTAAGCTGTTAATCCAGTGGGGAGATCTTGGCAAGAAAAAAAAAGCACATTACAACGCTACTGGCACTAATAACAGTTCTACTGTCAATGGGTTATATTTAAACCCTTGGCCAGCGCGAGAGTCTGTCTTACGTAAATCCCTTGTACAGTCATTGGGGTAGATCCAGAACTACGTGTGCCGTACGAAGCGTATTTTCGTGCACGTAAGTTCGCTACACTACCCTCGGCACACCCCTTGCACGGACGTATTTTATCAAGATACGCTGCCCAAACCCTACCTTAACTTTTTCACACGTAAATGCGTACGTCCGCTAACGGACGTATAGACTACGTGAATGTATGCAGCTTAGCACGCCCATACTGTACACTTTAAATACCACCCCCCGCCTACTTCACGTAATTCAGACGTATTTTGGATGAACGTAAATTAGGCACGCCCACACGTAAGTATTTACGTGTCATTTACGTGAATGGCCCATACGTTCACAATTACGCTACGTGAATGTGCGTATTTTCTATGGTGCGCATGCGCAGTGCGTTCTAAACTGCGAATTTACGTCTCCGCCACGCGTAAATTCACTCCGATGCGTAGTTCTGGATCAGGCCCATTTTGTAGAAGAAGGGTTATGGACCCAAAACATTTTTAAGTCTGGATCAGGTTCATTCTGTGGTGGTGGACCAGGTAATGCATGTGTCTGTAAGTATTCTGGTAAAAAAAAAAAACAGCAAAACTTGAAAATGACAAAAAATATGTATAAGCAATACAATAAACACAGAAGAAAAAGATAACTAAACACCCAAAAAGGGTAGGTGCACTATCCCATGCATCAATAATTCAGGACCCCCCAATCTATTTTTTCTATGAGTATTCATGTGTGAAATTAACCCCCACTCCTGTTAATACATATACAATAGTATAATAGCATGTTAGTGACATAAGAGCAGATCCTAAGATCAAATTTCAGTGCATTCCAAGTATTTGTGTAAGCACTTAGGAAACCACTGTCACCGCTTGCCTTGACTTCCAACAGCAAGAACCTACCTTAACCTTTTCAATCCATTTTCACTTAAAATCCATTTTCACTTTCTGATCCATGCATAAGCCCTTAGTCCCACCCCAACTGAAAAATTTGAATGTTTTCCCCCACTGACCTTATGGAGTTTAAGCGGGCGGAGGAGATGTACCGCCCTGTCAGACGGATCTCCACACATACGGAACTAAGCTCCGTATGTATGGAGATATGGCACGGAACATTTAGCATGCGCATTGCCAGTCTGACAGACGAATTCTGCATCCTGTCCTTATTAAGTGTGGATCCAGTTCTAGATCTAGCTGATTATGGTGTGATCAAGTCACTTGTTATCTGACCACATGAAAATGTTGTCTTGTCAAAACTCTAGATCAGTTCTAGATGTTATCCAGATTCCCTCTTTACACAGTACTTGCTTACTTTAAACCCTTTTTCTTCATCCAACACTTCTTCCTTCCTTCCAGCACTTGCCTCCAGTACTTGCTTGTTCTTCCAACCACTAGTTGTTTCCTCTACTACTCCAAGTCATGGAGGGTAGGAAGTGCCTGGAAGATAACTATTTTCGACGGTACTTGTCATGGGCTGTCAGCAGCACAGCTTTGGCCATGTGGCTCCCTACCTCTCTGATAACCACGACGAGTCTGGTTTATAGGTTCCAAATTTGTTTAACCTTCTGAAAGTTTTGGGGGTCTGAGTCACTGAACCACATATTACTATACATCACAGTACTATAACCATCCATAAATTTCCCAGCATTATTCTTACAGGTAGCCACAATGTTATGGGTAGTCACATGCCTAGGTATGGATCTTACCTAGAGCCAGGTGTTCACTGGAGCCCATGATGGTGAGGACAGGCTGACCTGCAGCCTCCTGGAAAGTCGCGGCCCCTGATTGCAACCCCTGACAGGACGTGAAGAGTAGCAGAGATGAAAAAGAATATCTGAAAATAGGATGAACAAGACTGAGAAAACTAAACACAGAGGCCCACATTCTCAAACAAGGTCAGAAGAGGACTTATGCAAGTCTCTTGTGTAAGTCCCCTTAACATGTAAAATCAGTGCACGCGCACACCAGATGTTACATGTCGTAAGTACTTCCATACAGAACTTTGTTCCATACAGGAGAACTTCCGTAGAAGGGACAGGCCCTTCATATCCGCATACTGATGGGTAAGGCATGCTAATGAAGGGCCACGGGTGGGAAGACGCAGGTCCACATGGATCTGCTTCCGTGCGGTAATGTTATGGTAGGGTTCTTAACACTTTAGTATCCAGAACTGCATAAGAAGGAGTGGGGTGCCAGGGGGTTGCACTCCCTTCCTCCATGCTTACTTACAGACCTCTGAATCTGGTCCAGAGAAACAGAAGCAGATGGAACAGGTGGTAAATGGGTGCCAGGAGTTTGGCACAAAATAACACACACCCAATGGTAAAGTTGGAAAGAGATGACTAAAAGTAACTAGCACAACAGAAACACCAGATGATAAAAGGTGTGAATAAGTGTCTGGAAGTTACTAGCACACACACCAGATGGAAAGAGGTGGAAATGTGTTCCTCAATATATAGCACCAGGGCCGGCGCAATGCGGTAAGTGGGGGGAGGTGGTGCAGGGGGGCGCCAGGCGTCATCCCTCATTCCTCTGCAGCACCGGTCAGACCCCTTGAATGGACACAGCTGTTAAACATTGTAAGGCGCTTTCACCACTCTGGTGAGAGCGCCTTTTAGTGTTTAACTGCAGTGCTCATTCACTGCAGCACCTCAAGCCCTCCTCCTGTGTATCACTGAGTGACACTGGCGTGACCTAAGGTCACATCAGCGTCATTCAATTCAGAGCCTGCTGTGGAGGAGAGCAGAAGACGGACTGAAGAAAGACTTCAAAGGTAAGTAAATTATAGGAAGAAAGAGAGGAATATTGGGACCTGGAGACACATAATTGGGAATACTGGGAGGCTGGAGACACATGATGGAGAACCGGGAGGCTGGAGACTCATGATGAGGGGGCTGAAGAGACATGATTGGGAATACTGGGGGGCTGGAGACACATGATGGAGAACTCGTGGGGGGGGGGGGGGGGCGGG
>WWET01002347.1:155289-175118 GCA_011038615.1 Limnodynastes dumerilii
GCTGGAGTGACATGATCTGGAACTGGAGAGCTAAGGAGACATGATGAAGAACTGGGGGTCTGGAGAGACATGATTGAGAATACTGAGGGGCTGGAGACACATGATGGGGATACAAGGGGGCTGGAGACGCATGATAGGGAACAGGGAGGATGAAGAGACATGATGGGGAACTGTGGTGCTGGAGAGAAACTATTGGAAATACTGAGGGGCTAGAGAGACATGATTGGGGAATACTGGGGGGCTGGAGACACATGTTGGGGAATACTGGGTGGCTGGAGAGACATGATGGGTATACTGGGAGCTGGGGAGACATGAATTGGGAATACTAGGAGGCTGAAGAGACGTAAAGGATAAGATATATAGTCTGTATTGTGTGGCGGTTTTTAGGATAAAGTGGGAGTTTTATAACAGAGATTAGAACACTGGCCCAGATCCAGATCCCCGCATGCTTTACGTGTGTGCGGGTGTCCATGGGTACTTATGTGTCCAGATTCCTACCATCAGTTTTTACGACTAGGTCTGTGGCTGTAGATGTAGTTGTAATGGGGCTTCCCCGCCCCGGAACCCTTATTTACATGGCTATCCTCACCATATCATAAATGCTCGGTCTGCCTCTTATGCGTACTTACTGTCGTACATAAAGTTACGCAAATGCGCAGATGTTCTAAGACGGGACTTGCGCAGATGACTTGTGTAAGTCCCCTGTCGTACTTAAGCTAGGATCTGGGCCACTGTCTGTACTGTATAGTGGTGACTATGATTTACTTTCATTTATTGTGGTTACAAGATTGTGTTTTATGATGCTTAATCTTATTGGTCACTGGTATTAAATTGTTAAACAGATGGGCTCAAATTTAAAGTTCGCAGGGGGGGGTGCCAAACACCCTAGCACTGGCCCTATATAGCACAGAACTTCACTAAGGAGAACACACAAGGCAGAAGTGCCACAACACACAAAAGATACCAAAGGAACAGTGACAGGGATCAGAGTCAAAGACTGAAGAAGAGTCAGGATTCCACTGGAGACGCTGCACAGCAAGGAGCTGGCAGTAGAAAGCTATAACCGGCAGGGGTGGCGTGCATTTGCTGGTCTATTTACAGGAAGATCCAGCCTCCCCATGCTTGTAGGTGAGAACTTCGGCTGCTAAGCAACTACTGGGACCATGATATTTTGCTGGAGCATGAGTACCCAGAACAGCCAGAACATGTGACTGGTGGCCACCAATGGCAAGCGATTATCTATTTTGCCAACACAGCCGGGATCTCAAAGCCGTGAGCAGCTACAAGTGGCTCATAACACTAACAGGTGTTAGTTTAGAATAGGTAGGCAATATGACATTCATTCCATCTATTACAGTTAGCAAAATGAGTACCAGGGTATTAATTCGATCTAAGTCCAACTGCCAGAATAGGATTTAGGGTAATAATTCCAGCTATGCCAACTAAAACCTCACAATTATTTAATCATCCGTTACAGCAGCCAGAATAAAAGTGTGTACCTGGCACAATAAAGATTAACCTTCCTCTGGCCTTTCTTCTAGTAGATATGGTATGCTAAATGTCCAAGTACTGTATATTTTATGTGTGTACAATACTGTGTCTGGCTTCTTGTGTGACTTCTCCCTGTGTGGGCTGTCATATGCATCTATTAACATATTTCTTTTGGAGGCAGGGGGCGCTGTGGGTATCTGACTGGTTTTCTGGTTCTGGAATCTGGATTCTGTTTTCCCCCTACAGACAAGATAATGGATGCCATGGGCTGGTAATAGTATAATCATAGAATGACCAGTATATTATATGCACTGATTTAACTGCTCTTATGTGAATAAAGTCAGGCAGTCATGCGAAAAATCTGTTTTTATTAGTATGAGTATAGTAAGTATAGCATAAGTCAGATCAGAATAAGGCATTAGACGTTTGACATGCAAAGAAGTATCTGTTTCTTTTGTATTTTATTTTCCCTGGTGACATCTCTTCTCAACATCTTTTTTTCCTTTTTTTTTTATTTTAGTTTTTTCATATAGACTTTAAAAACATCAAAGATTAAACTAAAATCATCAATCAATTCTTTGAAAATAATGACTACCTTAGTTAAAAAGCCAATATTTATCAGGAGACATAAAGTTAATTGTTGATTCTTAGATTATTGTGTTTTAACAGATGTGTAATAGAATAATGAATTCTCTGACGACAGCATGAGTTTTCAGTTAAACAAGTTTCTCGAAGTTGTCTACGGTTTCCAGTTATATCTAAATGGCTTGTAAGCTTGGAACACTGTCTCTACTGTGTGATCCTGTAATGCATCAGGTCAATAGGGAGTTAAGGCTATGGATCTTTTTTTTTTTACCCACTTTTCCTGTAAGGTTAAACGCTGGCCTTTGAATTCCATACACGCCCTGTGTGTATAAATACAGGGGGGAGTGTAGCTGGAATTTTTCCAGCATGCTGGATAACTGGGTCTGCTGTTAGCAAGAGAGTAAGGAAACAAAAAAGAAAACAATTTCCATCTCTGAGCTCCCGTCAGATTGTCATTTCTCTCCACTTTTCAGAGTACAGTGACAGAGGACATCTATACTACAGTGCGTTGCTATATATTTGCTGGATGGAATTTGTCCATATGATGAACATGTGTACCATAATTCCTATTGCAGTCATGTTGCTAATGGTCCTGGATGGGAGCCTGACAGGTAATCATTCTCATATGTTTACATAGGTAGTAGCAATGTGACTGATCTGTTAATAGAAAATGCAACAGGTATTTTTATATGGTACTGTAAGATTGGGTGAAGGAACTGTTGGGAGTGGGTAATTTTTTTTATATATATATATATATATTTTTTTTTTTTGAGGTGGCATGGGGGTGGTTGTTGTGTGTGTGTGTGCGTGTGTGTGTGTGTGTGTGTGTGTATGAACTTGGACCCAACTATTCTGTAGATCTTTTTCTCAGAAAATATGGAAAAAAATGTTTCCTTTTTTGAGTTTTATGCACATCAACCAGCAGCCAGATGGTTAATTAAAAATACTCAGAACATCTTTGTTATGATACTGATCAAGAAAGGAATTATAGGAAGTGATTCATTTTAAGAAGTCATGATATTTTGTGTAACAGTCAGAATATCTCATGCTATAAACATTATCAAAAGTGAGTGTCTAAACCAGCACTTAGAAAGCTCTCCTTATAATGTGGTCATGTAAACCAATTATCAAGTCAGCGTTTGGAAGCCTAAAACAAAACACATTGGGGGTTATTTTCTAGCTATAAGATATAAAAAAAATATATATTTTTTACTCTTGTCTGCATGAATTTTTAGGGACAAACTTTTTACACAATGAATATGTGAAAAAAAACCTAAATAAAACTATGCCATACGTTGGCTGTAAGTTTTTAAAGGCTGTCTAACCCTACTGCACTCTTTCTGACCAGATTAAAGTTTAGGATTACCACCTCCCAAGTAAAGACCAGTATTACTGCTTAGTTTTGTGAGACCTATTGGTAAGCTGTATCTTGTTTATATAGTTTATATCTTGGATGCCCCCACAAAATTATTCTTCAAATTATAAGTAAAGTTTCTATGGGGGGTGCTCATGTGGTTAATTAGTTAATCAAATACAAAGGTTTCTCTGGAGGATAACTCCCTATAAGAGAGCTAGCCCTCAGATAAAAAAAACCCCACAAACTTGGCAACTTTTCCAGATATCAAAAATTAATATTACTTTTGTTAGTTAAATTTATAATATTAGTAAGCTGTGAAAATATTAAAAAACACACAACAGGTAAGGGTAAATTCACTCACAAGGGTATAAAAAAGGGACAGCTTAGGCACTCATCAAAGCACTATGGCATACATATGAGTCTGTTCGCTCCTGCAGTGTAATTCAAAATATGCATCACAATGGATCCGAACTGTCCCTAACATCTACAAAATAACAAAACCAAAAAAAACCCTCTCAGAGGCGCTTCGCTCCAATGGAGTACCTACTTTCCCTGTGAGAGATCCAGAGTGTACAGAGCGATATGTGAAGCTACAGGACGTCCTCTGCATGTGAACCTGTGACAGACTTTCAAATGTCCCCGCTGTCTTCTCAGGCTGACGCGCGTTTTCACAGCTTACTAATGTTGAAAATGTAACTAATAAAAGTAATATTAATTTTTGATATCTGGAAAAGTTGCCAAGTTTGTGTTTTGTTTTTTTTTATCTCTGAGGGCTAGCTTTCTTATAGGGAGTGATCCACCAGAGAAACCTTTGTATTTGATACACTAGAATAATGTATGTATTTTTAGGTAGTGCTTTTATTTAATATAATTAATGATATTTATTTTAATATTTAATTTTATGTATTGCATTATTGCATGACAATGACATTTTCCTTATTTACAAACCATGGATCGCCATGGAAAACTGCAGTTTCTATGGCAATCAATGTAAATATTGCCTCACCTCCCCAGCCCTTTCTTTTCAGTGGTGTGGGTTGGCGGTCAGAACAGCCCTTTTCTGAAAGGGCCATTTTCTATTAGCTAATTCCGAACTGACTCTGCATTCGATTGCTCCTGACCCGCCAAGTACGAGCAATCGAAGATCCGCAGCGGTATTTCTCCAAACCCTATGCTAACTCTAAGACTCCCCTCCCCGCAGCCTGACCCTGACACCCCTCCCTGCAGCCTATCCCTAAGACTCCCTTTCCTGCAGCCTAACACTAAGATTCTCCTCTCTGCAGGCTTACTCTAAGACTGAGATGGTGCGACGGGTCTGCGGTGCCAGTTTTGGAAATAATGAATAGAATAGAATTTTCCCCTTTTCAGAGCAGGCCAGCGCGTTATTATATTTACTAAAAGCCAGAGCGGAGTTTTACACTCCCCTCCCGATGTAAAAATAATGCCACCTCTGGCTAGCGTTATTGTACTAATTCCTGCGTTCTCCCCATATTCCCCCTTTTCCCTCCTACTTATAGCTGTTATTAGTGGGTGGAAGGAGGGCATGTATGGGGAGACCGCTGGTTTATACATATATGAATGCAAATATAAAATAAAGAAAAAAATGTTTTGTTATTTTATTTTTATGCTAGATATAAATCAGTAAATACACAATAACACTTTTCCACGTGGCTCCCTCATTTCTTATCCTCTGACATACCTCCCATTATCATCAGTGATTTCAATATGCCCATTAACAACCCTTCATCCCCTGATGCCACTAAGCTTTTCTCTTTAAACTCATCTCTTGGCTTCTCCCAATGGAGTGATTCAACAACTCTTAAGGATGGCAATTGTATTGATCTAGTATTCTCTAAACTATGTTCAGTCAGTAATCTTACTAACTCCCCTCACCCTCTCTCAGACCATCACCTTATCACCTGCAAACTGTCCCCCACTAGTTCTACTCCTTTGCTGTCTAACTCTCTTAAACATTCGCTTACCTTTAGAAATCATGCTATTAATATCAACCAACTTTCTCAATCAGTCCAACAACTACTGTCTCCAATTTCTAACTTCCACTCTCCTGATATGGCAGTATCCCACCTTAACCAAACCCTAGCAGTTGCGCTTGATCAAGTCGCTCCAGCTACCCTTTTTGGACAGTAACACACACAAAATCTTAAAAGATTCTCTCCCAAAGCAGAACATCGTTGGTGCATATCCCATTCTTCCCATAACTTTTTAACTTACACCATCACATTTATCGAAAAGGCTAAATAATCTTTCTTTTAAATTCATTTCTACTAAGGTTTTTAACCCCAAATGCCTATTTCGCACATTTAACTCCCTACTAAGCCCTCCTGTGCAAAATCCACCAACTTCCATCAGTGCTCAAGATCTTGCATTGTACTTTAAGGACAAGATTGACCAGATCAGACAGGAATTGGCGACCTCCTCTTCATCAGCTAACATACTACTCAGCCCCTTCTATCCACACTCAGGTGTCATGTCCTCATTCCAACCCACAGATGAAGAAAAAATATCTGCTCTTTTCTGCTCTTCTCATTCTACTATCTGTCCTTTTGATCCTGTACCTTCACATGTCAGTGGACGTCTGTCTTCTGTGATTATTGCTACCTTAACTGCATTGTGCAATCTCTCTCCTACTGGAAACTTCCTGTCTTTATTCAAGCATGCACTAATCACTCCGGTCCTGAAAAAACAAAACTCTGACCTCAACTCTCCTTCAAATTATCAGCCCATTTCCCAGCTTCCATGCCCCGCAAAGCTGCTATAGAGACCTGCCTACGCTCTCCTTACTCACTTACACTCTTCACACAATCTTCTGGATCCTCTTCAGTCAGGCTTTCATTCTTGACACTCCACAGAAATTGCACTGACCAATGACATAATCACTGGATCTTTCTGCTGCTTTTGATACTGTTGACCACTCTCTTCTCATACAAATGTTACAATCACTAGGTATTCAGGACACAGCTCTTTTCTGGTTCATATCCTACTTATCTAATCACTCTTTCAGTGTTTGCTTTTCTGTATCCCCCTCCCCAGCTCTTCCTCTATCTGTTGGCGTACCACAAGGCTCAATGTTGGGTCCATTGCTCTTCTTTATTTATACAACTTCCCTTGGACAGCTAATAAAGTCGTTTGGATTTCAGTTTAATTTCTAAGCAGATGATACGCAAATCTACCTATCAATTCCTGATCTCTCACCTACTGTACTGGCCCTTGTTACTGAACGTAAATCTGCCATTTCTTCTTGAATGTCCTCCCTTCATTTCAAACTAAATCTATCTAAAACTGAACCAATAATATTTCCACCTGCTAATAAAAGCTACCAACCTGGCCTCTCTATCTCTGTCGACAATACTGCAATAATCCCTACTCATAAAGCTCAATGCTTAGGTGATACCCTTGACTTTGAACTCCTTTGTTCCCCACATACAATCTGTCTCTAAATCCTGTTACATACATCATTCAGTTCCAGAATATGCAAATATCCCACACAAGACACTGCAAAAACTCTCATTCATGCACTAATCATCTCCCGCATTGATTATTGTAATGCGTTCCTAATTGGACTCCCACATTATAAAATTACTCCCCTACAGTCTATATTACATGCAGCAGCTAGACTGATTTTCCTTGCTAAACCTAATTCTAGAGCTTCTCCACTCTGTCAGTCTTTACATTGGTTACCTGTATTTTACAGAATCAAATACAAGATCCTTTTGCTAACCTACAAAGCCATCAATAAGACTGCACCAGCATAGATATTCTCACCCCTCTCAAGATACATCCTAGCTCACTCTCTCAGATCATCATAGGACATACAGCTATTCTTGACACTAAACAAATGCTCATATTCTCAGTTACAAGACTTCTTGTCCTGGGCTGCACCCACTCTTTAGAATAACCTTCCTCACCCACTAAGACTATCCTCTACTCTGCAAACATTCAAGCACTCCCTTAAAACTTAAACCACTGCATTATACACAAACTTGTTCATTTTCACGCTATACAAAAATTCCCCTTAGTTCTTGTTATGAATACCTGCAGCTAGGTACAAGGAAATGCGGAAGCCAATGTGAACGAAAAGAGGTTTATTGCAGGTACAGATTCCAAGTAATACACAGACAGGCAAGGTTGAGACAGACACAAGGCAAATGTTAGGGTGTGACGCACAGTAGCACCAGGATGCGAATTCTACCATCAGGTGGTCTTCGCCATTGCCCCTGATGGTGGGGATGGGCTTTGCTGCGCCCCAAGTAGTAGGTCGCTACCCCTGGAGTACCGGCGCGTAGAAATGGTATATAAGACACCCTAGTGCAGAAAGAATACAAAATACAGCCACTCAGCCAACGATAAGAGAAAACCCCACAGGAACAGGAAAGTACAAATCATAAAAACCATAAACAAGGTAGGACAAGACAGTGCTGGTACTATGTACTGGAGAAGGCCTAATGCAGGATTGCAGAGACACAGTGCACCAGAGATAAGTATAGAAAGAGCAGGTACTATGTACCATAGGGTAATGCAGGATTGCAGAGACACAGTGCACCAGAGATAAGTATAGAAAGAGCAGGTACTATGTACCATAGGGTAATGCAGCATTGCATAGACACTGTGCACCAGAGATAAGTATAGACAGAGCAGGTACTATGTACCGTAGGGTAATGCAGGATTGCAGAGACACAGTGTGCAGGAGGTAAGTATAGACAGAGCTGGTACTATGTACCATAGGGTAATGCAGGATTGCAGAGACACTGTGCACCAGAGATAAGTATAGACAGAGCAGGTACTATGTACCGTAGGGTAATGCATCCCTTTGACAGACTCTTGACGAAACGTGCGTCAGGGAAACCTTGGAACCCCGCAGGACGTCAGGACCAAATTAAGTTTACTTTACCTTAGTAGCCTCCCCTCCTCCTTGTCAGCTAGAACAGTGCAGGGGCAGATACGGACCCGGAACGGGTGAAGTGCAGCCGTGAGACCACTAGCTGTGTGGCTAGGGTCAGACCTCGCAAGTTAGATTAGTTAGGGGGCGGCTGCTTCACATTCCTTCCAGACAAATTCGTGACCACAACAGTGCCTCTACAGCTGTGAACATTAAGGCTGAGTATAGATCCAACTCATGTCTGTCATTCATTGTATATTGCTGATATTTGTAGCCATATATTGTTACCTTGTAATTTCTCTGCATTGCTTATAATTTAAACTGATTATATATTGATTATATGCTCTGTTGTGTGTCTTGCTGCTATTAAGAATATGTATTCTAAAGCACTATTTTGTATATACCTTTGCACTGCTCTTTTTAGAGGTTGAGGAACAATTTCATATATGCTCCAATAATATTTATCAAACTTTTTGGAAAACCATGACTCATATTATTGTTATAAGGACTAATGGTTAAACTGATATGGAATAATATTCGTCGTTAATGTATTTTAGTAAAAAACTTTTTTACTTATTGATTAATAAAATTATGATGTTTTAATTATTGTGTTCTGGTCTGTTTGGACATTGGAGTGCGCCTGAGAGAGACACAGCTTGGCAAATTCTTTTGTTTGTATTTCTTATGATTGGAGTCTTCGGTAGCACCCGTTAATTGACTTATAGCCTGTGCGATTCTACTTCTTGTTCTATTTACATAGAAATAGTAAGGTAAGTAAATAGAACCCTTAGTCTTTTCTGGAGACTTGCCATTTACTAAAAGGGCCTGGCTAGTCTAGGGGCAAATTTTTATAAAGAAAAAGAGAGGAGCTAAAGATTGCACAGATTTATTATATTTGACAACAGTGGTCAAAGACAAAATTTAGAAATGGACATTTAGAAGTGATGGTATGGACATTTAGAAGTGACGGTATGGACATTTAGAAGTGACGGTATGGACATTTAGAAATGGTGGTATAGACATTTAGATATGACGGTATGGACAGCTATTTAGTTAGTGGGGGAAGTGACAGTATGGCACCCATTGTGGTACCCATTAATTTAGGGAAAGGTTAGGAGGGAAGGCATTCAATGTAGCAACAAAGAGATATTTGTGATAAACTTTAAAAAGACATAGGCTTCTGAGGTGCACCTTGGAAAGCCTCTTACCACCAACGTGCATTTCGCCTAGGACCGGCTTGTTCATGGTTACAGAGGGGGGTGCATTTAATCCCTTGACCTGTTCTATATTTGACCGTCTCAGTAAACCACATGGATTTTTGTTTTGTTTTTTAAACTATACGACGAGTATAGTAACTGTGTAATGTACCTATACCCAGGTCCTACCAGAGGGGTGAAATAGGGGATTCATTTCCCCAGGCCTCCAACTGGTATGGGGGCCTCAAAATTTTCTCACTTCTTGTTTTTGTGTTCTGACTTTTTTTTTTTTATATTTATCCATTTGCTAATTTGGCATTTGCCAAGTAATTAAAGTTTACAGGAAAGGAATAAACAAACAAGTGTAAACCTGCTGAAATATGCTCGCCACTCAAATGTAATCAAATCAAAAATGTGAAGCCTAAACTATCCTAGAAATTAGTAATTCCTCCACAAAACCAAAGAAAAAAATAAGCGCTTGGAGTATGAAAAACAATTATTTTAATAATAACAACTTTAATTATATAAAAAATATATACGATGCTGGTTAAAATCACAATGGCATAGAAGTAAAACACATATAGCTCTAATCTCACAACAACATATAATGACAATGAATAATGAATATCCTATGATCCTTAAAAAATATGTAGTCATTAATAAAGTTATTAGGGAAAATTAATAGCTACAGTTCCAACTATTATATTGTAGAATTCACTAACCAAGGGCTTAGCTATAACATCATTTCCAAGGAAATGTATTTCAATACAGACATTAAAAATATATTGTGTTTGGCAATAATCCTTAACTCCACCTGGACAAAGACCTTGTAGGAAAGTTTGAAAGAAATGTCTTTTAGACCGCATATACGCAATCTACATATCGAAACGATACGCAGATTACGTACAATAGCTACTAAGCATGCGCAGTAGCTATTGTTCATTGAATTACGTCCGTCTATGGAAGATGGACATAGTTCTGGATCTACCCCAATGAGTGGAGCAGTGTAAGGTGTGATGGGGCAGTGTGAGTTGTGGGGGAATAGTAAGGTGTGATGGGGCAGTGTGAGTTGTGGGGGAATAGTAAGGTGTGATGGGGCAGTGTGATTGTGTGGGAATAGTAAGGTGTGATGGGGCTGTGTGAATCACCGCAATCTAAATTACATGTTAAATGTATTTTGAATGGGTTTTTATATTTTTGTTTTTACACAAAAGGAGTGTGGGGCCTCTTTATTTGGGTTTCCTCAGACCTCTATGAACCTTTGAAAGGGTCTGGCTGTACCTTCCTATTGACCCAATCTGTACTCATCTCTCTGATGCTTTAGGTGGCCTTTAGGATAAGTGATTTTGCAAGTACAGTCTAATAGACACTATGGTACTTCTATCTTCTTGTTCCTTCACAATGTCAGTGAACACCACTGTAGCTTCAGACAGGACTGGAGGGGAAGAAACAGAAATAAAACTAATTCAAAAGAGTGTTTATGATTCTCCAAATGCCTATAGTCTGCTTTCATTTTAAAATAAAAATCTGGATTCACATGTAACAAAATTTTTTATTTGGAATGTGAGAGAAAACCAGAGCAACTTGAAAAAGCCCACACAGGCACAGGGAGAACATACAAACTCCACACAGATAAGGCCTTGTCTGGGAACCAAACTCGTGACCTCAGTGCTGTGAGGCAGTGCTAAACTATTGGGTTTATATAGAAAAACCTATTAATTTTATTGTGTAGCAGATTGGTTTAGACCATAGTATATATAATTATAATGTATATTTTAACACAAACCCCATTAGTTGATCTTTGTAGAATATTTTACTTGTCAGCAATTATTTCTAAAACGTCCATAAAGGCGTAATAAAAATAATAGAATTATCTAGCTATGGATGACTTACTATCTGAACCAGGGGTGGGCTACGAACGTTACTGCAGCACATGGTTTTGTTGGTTTGAACCACAGACTGCTATACTGCTCTCCTACGACAAAGACAACTCTCTTAATCCCCCTTCCCTCCAGGAACTGATTTTCTTCCTCTAACCCTACAGCTGTGATGTTAAGGCCTTATAAGACATCTGGGACCCACTGCAATTATCTGATACTCAAGTGTTTGGTTCTATTACCAGTTCAGATCTTTTAAATAGCTTCTAGCTACATTTGTGAATTTTTGAGACATCCTTCCCCCACCCCTACCCTACTCCCCCTCTCCTTGTTTCCCCAAATATATATATTAAAAAAATACTTTAGACAAAAAAAATTATAGGATTATGTTTAAGAATCTAACCCTGTAGCAAATATCTTAGGCTTTTGATAAGTTAGGAGCATAAAGTAATTTTCTGGAAACAACATAACTGTATTTAGATCTAAATAGAAATAGGCAGCCTCTCAGAACGCTACACCAAAGGAATACATATGCTATTTACTGTATTCCTGCTCATATAGGTCTTTGGAGTATTGCTGTGAGGGCTTCTCTATTTATTATTTTGATCAATTTACACTTTTAGATTTCCATGGGGTGTAACCCTAGGTCCTAGGGTAATACATTGTAGCTTACACTATGGGGTGCTAGCAGGGCCGCCATCAGAAATTGTGGGGCTCTGGACTAACAAAATATGCAGGGCCACCCCATTATCTAACAGGTTTGAAGTGTTTATATAGGCCATATCACACTTCCAGTTGTAGAATGAAATTTCCTGTACAACCCTAAAAGAATAAAACATTTTTAATCTTAGGAGGTTATATATATGTATATTTTTGCATCGTTTTAATTAACCATGTTGTATAATGTATCTGGTAATTTAGATTTAAAAGCATTTTTATGTGGGTTATCTAAATTAACTTCTTGATTTTGCTTCTGTTCTGTATAATTTTGTGTCTTTATTATTACTGTCCAAAATAATATAACAATGAATTCATTATTAAATACAGAAAGAAAACTGTTTAATTCACATCTATTATACAATGTTTCCAGGACAATATATTCATGCTAGTCTTGTTCAGAGACAAGTGTAAGTTTTCCTTTGGTGATATATTACTGAATTAACCTTTTGTTTCTCAGAATATACAAAACTTTGCAGGTATTTCACTGACCATAGATCTGTACAGGAGTAGAAATAAATCAATGGCAGAATAATTCACCCAGAAAACTGGTCTGCCAACTCATCATTTGCATTCCTTTAAGTAACAGCAAATTAAGCCCGGATGTTATATTTTAGATCTCATGGGTTCCATCTGTAGACAGCCCATATTAACCATATAAGTCTATATTTTTTGTTAGAGTTTACTTATTAATATATTATAAGAATGAATTATAATAAATTAGATTAGAAGAATAAATATAGAATGTGTTAACATAATTTTGACAGATTCTATTATTACTTATAGATTAATTAGCTATATTATAAACTGTAAGGATGATTTATTCACATCCATAATTATTTGAGCAAAGTTTTTATTGCATTTGTGCATAGAGGTTTAATATTATGCATATTGTAATAGTCCAATTGTTAGACAATTTGTCCACTGAGAATTTACAGTTAAGCACAGACATATTACTGTTTTGCTGTCTATATTAGGATATATAGTCTGAAAATATTGGAGCATGTACCCACAAGAAAGAAAGCAATATTGCAGTAACTTATACTAATGATTACACTAATAAATTAACTCCACAGCAGACCGTTTAAAAGTAAAGGACTTAAGGTTTTCTGCCAGCAGGAACCTGCCTTGGCATTGGGCCAAATCCTTAGGCCGCAATACACTAGGGCGATTATCGGTCCCAGCAGGGGTGGCCCAATAAACGGGACGATTTCCCGCAAGGGAAATCTCCTGTTATCGGCACCATACACCTCCTCTGCTGGGACCGATAATCCTAGCAGAAGAGGGGAGGGGGGAGGCATGGCTCTCTATGGCGCTGCTGCCGAGCTATGTACAAAGCTGCTCTGTCAGAGCAACATAGTGCATAGATCTGCAGCAGCAGTACAGGGAGAAATACAGACAAGAATCAGCCGTAGTCTGATACAGATCCCTGGCTGTACTACTCCCTGCAATAGCCACTGCTGTACTGCTCTGACAGCTTTGAAGGTATAATTCAAAGCTGACAGAGCAGCTTTGTACATAGATATGGAGCAGCATCTATTGCAGCGATAGAGAGCTATTCAGCTTGTTGATTGGCTCCCTTAAAATATCGGGAGTTTACTGTACTGTTTAACTATCCCCCCCCCCTTCACTACGTAGACCTGCTTTAAACATGCTTACTTGTTGTTCCCCTCTGACAGAATGATTTTCCGGATGCAAGTCTGGATGTTGAGATGAAGATATACTGGAAATATTACCCAACACTGCCGTGACCTCTGGTTTTTATATAAACATTTCTACAAAGACATTATTCAGTGCACAATTTATGCCTTTTAAAAAGTATTGTATTAAAAACAGAGATCAATGTTGGATATTTGTGTGATCTCCCATCCTTAGGTTTAGGTGACACCCTTAATTATGCCCTTCTCACTAAGCATTTTGAAAAATTGGAAATTTTTGCCCTGATAGCATTTGGCTAAGTACCATGTAATGCCATTATTATTATTATTATTATTATTATTATTATTAAAATTTGGCCAACCTTCTCCATGCTTTAAAAATAAACTCATTCAAATTTTTGATAATCATCACACTCTGAATACACAGCGATTAAGTGTACAAAATGTTAAATCATTATTGATTATCATTATTCAGTTTGTGAAATATCTCCCTCACTCATTTATTTTCAGACCTTAGCACGACTCCAGCTGTTACTGGAAAGAAACGTTAATCTATGGGGCTTATATTTACAATAGGCAACATCTGGAATGCTAAACGAAGCCTCACCCTGTACTAAGTTATTTATAATGTCCTTTTCAAGTACTTTAAACAGACAAAACCATGCTGTTGAATTGCTAATGGAGTAAAAACTGAAAGCCATTTAATGATTTATATAAAATGAAGCTACATTTACCAGAGTTTCACCTTCAATAAAATCATAAGTCTTAGTTAAAGAACACATTAAACAAAGGACCTTGTCTCACACATCACTGAGATGTAACATGTCTGGTCTGCCGATTTACAGTAGGATGGAATTGTAGAGCATAGCTCACTACAGACAGCGTGTTTGGTAAAAGAGCTGCAGACTATAATACAACTTACAAGTCTTTTTAAAACTTTTATATTATCCATTTGGATATGCAGCATTACTGCATTTCCCTTTATGCACAGGTGTGTTGATTGAATGGGTAATCTGATTCATTAATCAATTCTTTGAAAATAATGACTACTGTCACGACCCTGACCTCACCTGAGGCTTTCGTGACTTATCTGGGGCTCAAGGGGTTAATCACAACAGCCACCTGGTCTGTTCTACAATGACTAATGCCCCTTTCCCACCCCAAATATGACTTATTTCCAATGAACTGCCACCACCAAGACTATACTATGGAGGCCTTCGGTTCTCCTTTATCCAAATCAAGCACAGTTATACTTTATCAGAATTATCATCAACCCAGAATGACCTCTTCTGTTACCCTTCAGTAGCGTTTAATAACAGAGCTGGTCTGACACGTGAATCCGTAAGAACACAGAGACATGAACTTATTAATTGATATTTAATATGATAATAATCACAATGCTTAGTTACAGAGAATAACAAAATAGACATACAATATGCAGAACAGTTTCTTATAAAATAAAAAGGTGAAAACACAGAAAGGCTTACACACGAGAACCGTCTTGGCCGGGACAGACCAGAGATCAGGGTCACCTCTTCCGTTTGGAAGTCCCATGAAGTGAACCAAAGTTACAAATCCATACACACTTTTTAAAGGCCAAACTGCTCCTCTCCAAGTAGCCCCCACCTTTGTGACAGTCTGGGGTCTGGAGAAACACTTCTTCAGAGATCTAGCTTTTATGACCCCACCTAATATACTGATACTTTTAGGATAGGGTCATAAACTGACCAGAGCCCTAGCTCGTTCTGCCCCACTACCTTCAAGGTATTTCTGTGAATTACCAGATCCTGGCCAAACAGAGGACACACTATATACAGATATTTAATTCGTATAATATTTAAGTTATATCCTGACACAGATGGCAGCAGTTGTCATTGTAGTCTAGAATCACACATTGCTGGTAGACACCAACATTGTTTCTATAGACTGTATATATTTTTAGGCATGTAGTTGACGCTGCAGCAATCCCTATTTCAACACTGAAACCACCAACAGCTTAATTGCAGTGGTATCAGTGCCCATAGATTTCTAATAAAGAATAGTTTTATATTGGAATGGTCACAATGGGCCTGATCCAGAGCTGCGAAATTTTCGCACGACCGGCGAATGCGTACGTTCGACCGTGCGAATAAACATACACGCCCCTAACACTCCCATTGTAAAGTACATGCTTACGGCGGCTATACCCCACCCCAGGTACAACCGCCCGGCGTAATACCCTACACTAGGTACTACCGTCGGCCGTACGAATTTTCGCACATATTACGCAAAGCGTACGGGCTTAGCACGCCCATACTGTACAATTTAAATGGCTATCCCCGCCTCCGTGTAGTAAAACGAGCGCCCAGGCGACCGTCGTACTGAACGCACGCCCCTCGAGCGAATATTTCGCACACAATACAACCGCTATACGCTCATATCGTCCAGCCGACCGGAAGCTGTCATACTGGCCATGCGCAGTGCGAATTTTCGTACGAAAATACGCAAAAAACGGTCGTACGCTCGCTCGAAATCGGCCAATTTCGTAGCGCTGGATCAGGCCCAATGTTCCTACTACGACAAGGTACCCATTCCCAATGCCAGATTGTATTCTCCCTGTTGGATGGTTAGGGTTTGGGGACGTTTAAGGTTAGGCTGTGGGATGGGATAGTTAGGGTTGGGTTGATAAAAAATAGTATCTGTCACCACTGGAATCATCAAAGACACACCAGTGTCGTTGTAAACAGCCGAAAACTGACTGTGGTGTCATTCCATTTTTGGGATATGATCTGTCAAAATAAAGATAATTGGAACAGCTATATACAGTGCATCCAGAAAGTATTCACAGCGCTTCACTTTTTCCACATTTTGTTATGTTACAGCCTTATTCCAAATTGGAATATATTCATGTTTTCCCTCAAAATCCTACACACAATACCCCATAATGACAACGTTAAAAAAAATTAGGAAGATTTTTGCAAATTTATTAAAAATCAAAAACTAAGAAATCACATGTACATAAGTATTCACAGCCTTTGCCATTAAGCTCAAAATTGAGCTCAGATGCATCCTGTTTCCACTGATCATCCTTGAGATGTTCCTACAGCTTAATTGGAGTCCACCTGTGGTAAATTTTGTTGATTGGACATGATTTGGAAAGGCAAACACCTCTCTATATAACGTCCCACACTTGACAGTGCATGTCAGAGCACAAACCAAGCATAAAGTCAAACGAATTTTCTGTAGACCTCCGAGACAGGATTGTCTCGAGGCACAAATCTGGGGAAGGGTACAGAAAAATATCTGCTGCTTTGAAGGTCCCAATAAGCACAGTGGCCTCCATCCATAAATGGAAGAAGTTCGGAACCACCAGGACTCTTCCTAGAGCTGGCCAGCCATCTAAACTGAGCGATCGGGGGAGATGGGCCCTAGTCAGAGAAGTGATTTAGAACCCGATGGTCACTCTGTCAGAGCTACAGCATTCCTCTGTGGAGAGAGGAGAAGCTTCCAGAAGGACAACCATCTCTGCAGCAATCCACCAATCAGGACTGTATGTTAGAGTGTCCAGACAGAAGCCACTCCTTAGTAAAAAAGCACAGGGCAGCCCTCCTGGAGTTTGCCAAAATTAACCTGAAGGACTCTGTCTCATCAGACAAGAGAATTTTGTTTCTAATGGTCAAAGATTGAACTCTTTGGCATGAATGCCAGGCATTATGTTTGGAGGAAACCAGGAACCGCTCATCACCAGGACAATACCATCCCTATAGTGAAGCATAGGGATGTTTTTGTGTGGCAGGTACTGGGAGATAGAGGGAAAGATGAATGCAGCAATGTACAGTGACATCCTGGATGAAAACCTGCTCCAGAGCGCTCTTGACCTCAGACTGGGGCGACGGTTCATCTTTCAGCAAGACAACGCACACAGCGAAGATATCAAAGGAGTGGCTGCAGGACAGCTCTGTGAATGTCCTTGAGTGGCTCAGCCAGAGCCCAGATTTGAATCCAACTGAACATCTCTGGAGAGATCTGAAAATGGCTGTGCACCGACGCTTCCCATCCAACCTGATGGAGCTTGAGAGGTGTTGCAAAGAGAAATTGGCAAAACTGCCCAAAGATAGGTGTGCCAAGCTTGTGGCATTATATTCAAATAGACTTGAGGCTGTAATTGCTGCCATCTTTCCAGATGCACTGTGTGTGTGTGTGTGTATGTGTATATATATATATATATATATAATATTGTACCACACTGGTCTGAGATTATAGATAGATATATCGGTATATTATGTCAAGAATAGAGTGCAGCGAAACATATCACCCAAGAAAGAAACTTATGAAGAGATTATTGTATTGCGAATAAAAATATAATTTATTTTATTTAAACAAATAGAGATTAAAATATTATGCAAGAAGACAATATATACATATATTTAAACAAACAGACTGGCATAAGTATCTAATATGAGGTTATATTTGTCAATTATTAACATAGATTTCATGCAAATGCAGCCTGTATAACCAATATCCTAGATTAAGCTGTATTAAATTCTAAACAAAGTTTGCAGTAGTTACATTAGGTAAGTAGCAACAATGTTGCAAGAAGAGCATAATAGCATCCTCATGGGCGTGCTTCTCCCTGCCGGGTTACATATCCTTCCCTTACCTATACCAAATGGGGAAAAAACAGCCTAAAAGTTTACTCTAATAAACAGCATTCCGACATTCTGACTATGTGAGGGGGGGGCATGGTCTTTGACAGGCTTTAATCAGATTATTAAGTATTTTAGGGCCGGATCCAGACTTGCGCCCGACAGGTCACTTACATACGCAAGAAGCGTAAATGGTCTGTTTTCACTGGAGGGTGCATGCGTTAGGGCACGCACCCAGATGTTACACTAGGGTAAACCTAGCGCTGCAAAAATCGTACGGTACAATTGGACTGTGGGGGGTTCCCACACTTATGCGCACGATTACATTAAGGTTGCCTTATAGCAGCGTAAACTGGCATAAAGCACGCACGAGAGAGGGGAGTGACAGGGGGCGTGCACCCTCCTTTCTCTCTCGGACGGAGAGACCCTTGCACGTTCGGAGAGCATGTCTGATGTCTGCTGGTGCCACAAGCCAAATTTTATAGAACAGTAAAAAAAGATACATTTAGTTATAGGAATGGTTCAAAGTGGACTATAATGCTCTTTTTTCCATTTCCTTTTTTCAAAATCTATTTGTTGTTTTGTCAGTTTATTGGGAAGGCAGAACTCAGTGTTCATACAACACCTGTGTTTTTTTTTTTGTTAGAAAGAGCCTTTTGGCAAAATTTGGTAAAATGTGCCCCATTATAAATATAGGAAATGTCAGTGTTTCACATGAAATGACAGCTCTGGATGTACTTACTTAGGCTGCACATAAGAGGAGCTTTCACACAGATTTTCTAATGTGTTCTGGCAGGGAAATCAGCCATATTACCTCCTCCCAATGCCCTGGGGAAAGTTTTGGGGTTAAGCAGGACACAGAAGGTAAATATTAGATTTGTTATAACTCTTATAATAAAGCTTTACAATCTTCTTAATGACTGAATGGAACTTTTATCAGTAGTAATAAGGGAAGCTTGCCACAGGTGAGTAGGAGATAGACAGGGTTAATCCTCCTCATACACAGGTGGTAGACTACCACGTTATAAAATGGTGGAGCTACAAATTCACAGGTGTGTGTTTGATTACTTGGGGTTATAGACCACCCCATGCACATAAGATGCCCCACTCTGTTCTTTTCAGAGATTCACAGTTCTTGCTTAATGAACAAATCCATTAAGGCTCCAGCCTTAACGTCATAATTTCATTTATTTTTGGAGTTTTAGTGGTAAAGTTTCAAAGGTCTCTAATTTTGTGTCAATGTAGGAAACCTTAATCAAACAAGTTAGACATGTTAAGACAATTTATATAAATAAGCTGCAAACAGCTACCAAATCATACATTTCAATTACATATAACTTTCATCAGGGACACCACACAATATTCCTGATAAATCTTATGTATAACTGATATATTGGAAAGGAATATTATTTATTTAATATTTCAT
>WWET01002347.1:205295-215513 GCA_011038615.1 Limnodynastes dumerilii
ATATAATTTATTTACTGATGTAATGAAATACCAGTAGCATTCATAAGCATGACAGTTACCCCATGTTGGCACCATGGGACTTTATTCTATCCAACAGTGTCATTAAGTCGACAACTGTCAGTTAAAATATTGTAATGTTGACACACTTACCAGAGGGGAACAATATCAACCTGGTGTCCTTGTTGACATAATAGCCGCATATTTAATCAACAATACAACAGTGAACATAATAGCTGTTCATAATCATTTTTTTTTTACTGGTTTATGCTTCAATGGAAAAATGCATTGTGAGGCCTATCCCGTGAGGGTACCTGTAGATATTTTAATTGTATTAAAATGCTTTTTTTTTTTTTTTTTTTTTTTTTTTTTTTTTTACAAAGTTGCATATTAGGGTTGTGTTGGATGAATTTGAACGTTTAGAGCAACTGAAAGCAATTAGCACAATATTGCAACATTATTGCCAACATTATGTCACTTGGATGGCAAGATATTTCATATTTTATAGTTGCTACCTATAACAGCAGTAGCACAGCAATGTAAAAAAAAATAATCTATTCGAATAAAAAAAAATCTGTATGTTTTAAGACCCATTAGCTCTCTCTGTATCTAGGGAAAAACAGGAAACAAAAAAATTAGAGCTATGTAAAAGAGATTTAAAAGCAGGCACTGCTTGCCTTTAAATTGAAAACACTAAAAGGTTACAATATAAAAACCTCCTTTAAGTGTATTAGGAATACCAGAATAATTTAAATGCGTCTTAACTCAAACTATCGCACAGGTTCCAAAATTCTCTGTTCCTCAGTATTAATTAACATAATAAGCTATTAGAAACCATTTTACTTTTACTTAATTCAATTTAACCCATGCAGCAAAATACTATATTGCCTATTTAGATGCATTTAACTAGATTCATTGATGCATGGGAAAATATGGCGACAACCTTGCAAATGGGCATTTTACTTACCAGTTTTGAATACTCTATTGATTTCCTGTATCTCTGCATTGCTACGAGATGCTAGGATCTCAATTAGACACTCTTCATCTGTGCCAGCACCCTGGGGGAAAAAAGTACAATATTATTTAGTGACTGGGGATAATCAAACTTAATCTATCTTTTTTAGGTTTTTGAAATCACTATCGAGCAATATATGTGACTACTCAAATCTCTAACCATTAACATTAAAAAACAGCTTTCAACCCATTATGACACCCCACCAGTCATTAAGTAATAACAATTTATGTATATCTAGCTCTGGTCAGCTTATTATCATTAATATGCACTATACTAGGGGTTCTCAGGGGTGTAATATGTAGTGTGTGCTAAGGGATATAACAGAAGGAGTGAAAGGTGTAATATGTCATGCAAGGAGAAGTGCAATATGTAATATGGGGAGAGGGATGTAACAAAATGAAATAAATTACTAATTTTGGATTCAATGAATTATTTTTGCAAAGTGGTACTTCACCTGTTTCCTTAGCAGGTAAAGTGCTACTCCCTGCACTATACCATAATTCCTAAACCTGTGAACATTATTAATTCTGGTATTATTACTGCCACCCCAACTTGTAATTTAACTTCAGTAAATCTGCACTGCATTTATACAATATGCATAACAATCCTTCCGTGGAATGATTGTAGCTAAAGCTGTGTCTCATGCGAATTTAACAAAAAGCCCCAATACCGGCACATGTCTGGCCTCCACTACTAGTCGCTAGTACAAAACTGCTTTTGCAATGCTATGCCACACATTACCAGTATTAATTCTGATATATTTATCAGGGCGTTTCACATTTCTGGAACACAGGAGGAGGAGAGTAAAAAATCATAAGATATATATGCACAGTTATATATAGAAGGGCACACGTGATATACATACTAGCTGCTGTTTACTAATACTGCATGGAAATACTTGCTGTAAACCTATTAATACAGTACAGGTTATTGACATCTGTCAAGTAAAAAAAAGGCCTTCCACAGTACAAAATCCCCAGTTTGTGCTTTATATGTAGTGACATCCGAGTTTGTGATAATTTTCAATTAAAAACTGCATTAGCAGATAAACACCACAGCTTAGTACTCACTTTAATTGCATCATGAATCTCTTGTGCATCATACATGCTTGGCGCCTTCATCATTGCTAGGATGGCCTTCTCAAAGTTCCCAGAGAGCTCAGATTTCAGGTCCTTTATCAAATCCTAAAAATAAGAGAAAAATATATACATATATTACACACACACACAAATACCAAGAGTGTTTTATGCTAAGGTATTAGCCCTATCCCTCACTATACCCTCAATATGATACTTCTATTAGCACATAAAGTGGCTGATCTGGATCTGTGGTGTTAAGACATATTGCACTATTGGAATTCTCCCACTTCTTCCCCCCCCACTATGGCGGACGGAGGATCAGAGTAGAAGGAAGTCCAGAGAGGTTGGAGGTGCAGACCCTCTGCTGACGAGTAATAACACAAGATAGAATCAATAAGAGTGCAATATCAGTCAGCGGTTTATCTTTGTGGTGAAAGTTTAAAACGTATTGCACTATTGGAGAGTTTCCCCTTTGTTCCCCCATCACCACAGACGGAGGAGAGAAGGAAAGGGAGGTTCGAGGCGTAGAACTCTGTTTGATTCACGGTCCGGAGGAAACAAGGAGATAGAAGTCCGGAGACTATTAATACACGGCATCAAGACAAGAGGAGGACAAGGTGAGTGCAACATTGTTTCCTTATATTTGCTATATATTTAAAAGGGTACTACACCATTGGGTCCATCTCTTTGTCTTACATATCAAAAGGAGGAGAAAAACAGAGGTGGAATCATTTGAAGAGAAATAGAGACTATATATGAAAATCAATTACGAACTCTATTGAATATTTTGACTGAACTCTAAATTTTACAGCGCTGTTGAAGGGTAATATTTTTTCACATTGTTATATCTCAGTACTTCCTTTTAATAGGATATTAGGATAGTTTTTGGGGTAGTGGTTGAACCCCTATGACTCTGCTGCTGCAGTAAAACGTAGGGAGCGCTGTGAAAAGGAGGGTTCCTGTATTCATATCTAGCTGATCTGGAGCTGCACTTACACCTGAGCAAAACCATGTTGCAGTGTGAGGGGAGTTAAATTTAAATTGTGAAAACAGAATTAGAACTGAGGGGTGAAGTTTTCTAGCTGAACTCTAATTTACAGACTAAACAAATTTATGCATTATGTGAGTTTTATGTGCAAAAGTAAAGTATTTCCCCTGCGCGCAAAACTATTTAAATTAATTAGCACCAATTACATTGTAGAATGGTTTAGCTGAGCTGTGCACTTGCATCTGTTTTGCCATTCTGGATCAGGTCTGAACTCCTTGGCCAGTCTGGTAGCTATTGTAGTCACAAAACAGAAGACAAAGCATCTACTACTTATAAATAACAGAGGGTGTAGAAGTAGTTCCGGGGGACCACTAATTCTATTTTCTCCATCAACCACCATCATGCAGTGTTTTAGGCTGTGCATGACAGCTTACAGCAACCAACGTCCAAAGATAAAGTTCTATACCTATAAGCTGTGCGAACCAGCACTATTCCAAAGGTCTGCCACATGTTATATGTACACCATAACATCTGTGTATGCAAGGCCAACTGCCATCTAACTGTAAACCACATAGACATAGAGCATACAGTATTTGAACTTAAGAGCAGTTTTTCCTGCGACACCATGATCAGCAGCACAGCCTAAACATTTCACACAGGGTTCATTTCCTCACCAACAAATCAGATCCACTCTGGATCCTATCTCACAATACTAATATTCCCCAGCCTTGCCAATTGTTATTAGGAGGACATCTAGTGGTCACATCTCGTCATCACAACAAGATCAACATTCTTGTCACATGACTGGGAGATCAGCACACTGGCTATTTTGGATATGTAAGCCTTCCTTTTCTCTTTTCACCTATTGTGACTCTGGCAAAGAATGTAAATTGTGATTAACATACAGTAACTTGTAACACAATTCTCTGGGCAATTGTAAAAGCAGCCCTGGTGAACTCCCACTGCTTTGCTAACACTAAACCCTGAATTTCTCATGGATAAACGGACAGATTTAGCCTCTCTGAGACGGCAAAATGGGTTAATCTACTCAAAATTCATATCACAAACACTGCCCTCCCTCCTAAAAATACCATATAAAGTTGGCCCTCTTTTTGGTATAGACAGCACACAAACTGCGCCTCACTAGAAGCAATGTCAATGTGAAATTGAGTTTAAACAATGCACAATCTATAGAGCTATGAAATGTGTACAAGAAAGCAGTCTCAATTACTTAGGAAAATATTAGACTACATTTGTTCCAAGACTTCTTAATAGTCTCTAATATAGCTGTGATAACTATCCCATGTGTACCTCTTTATTAAAGAGGAGCAGGTTCACCTTGATTTACCAGATATAAAAAAAATGTATGGCAACGGATCTAAGGACTCCCTATCTGGCAATTACCTGAATAGGAGGAAGATGATTTTATCCAAGAGTGACTTTCCATATCAAATTATATTGCTTTGATTCATTTTTTATTCTTCTATGTGTGAAGAGTTTCTGCATTGCTCAGCTTATCTGCTTAATGTCTGTATATATAAACTGTTATAGTATACTTTGATCTTGACTAGTGTATATGCATAGCTAACAATGCCTGGAAAGCCTATATTGCAATTACTGGTTATTATTATTTTGTATTTTGGAAGGGGCCACAGGATACCTGGGCTAACAAAAAATTGAGATTGTAAGTTCCAATGGGGCAGGAACTGATGCGAGGGTATCAGCACAGGGGAAGGGGGGGGGGGATTTAATGATGTGGTTTCTCAATGGATGCGGTTACCGAACTGAGCAGCTGTATTTCGACAATGATACAGACACCAGCCGAATGGCAGCTGTATCACTGAAGAAAACCTTGACAAATAGAAAACTGCATTTGAGAACAGGTATTTATTTCGACCCTTTCCCAATAGCGGCAGGCTGTGGCGGGCTTCGGTTATGATTAGGACTGGAGAAGAAAAAGTTAGGGTTAGGCTTTAAGAAGGAAGGGTTAGGGCTTAGGGGAATGTTAGAATTAGGCTGTAAGACAAGGAGGGGTAGGGTTAGGGCTCAAGCAGGGGAAAGTTAGGTTTAGTCAGCAGGGAACCGAGGGTTATAAACACACACAGATAAACGTCCATATAAAATATGTTTGTTATACATAATCTGCCGTTTCAGAAATTACATCTTATAGATACCTGAAGGACCAGGCACAGGGCATTTACATGCTTATCAGTAGCATATGGCTCCCTTTTGAAGATAGACTACTTATTAGTTCCAGATGGACTTCTCCAACATTGGTATTGTACCCGTCAGACCATGAACTTACACAGCTAGATACTAAACAGAGCCTGACCACAGGTAAATGCGTGCCCTGGCAATTCCCAGCATACTTCTACAATTCACTCTCTAGAGACAGCTTGACTGACTTCTCTACAACTGTTATACATGTAGGATCCAGCCCTCTTGAGACAATCAAGTCGCTCTGTCAAAAACCCTAACAAGACCATTTTAGCAGCCTATATTAAGGCACAAGAAAACTTAACAGAATAATCAAACCATTTCTTCAATGCAAAGCCACCTTCAACTCTAAAAACGGTCAACTTTAACATTATTGTAGCCTGAATTAGCACATATAAATACATCTGTAACAGAAATGACAGCTTTTACAAATTACATAAGAAAACAGGCAGACTGTTGTCAAAGATCTGCAAAGGTGAGAGGAAATCAAATATTATGGCCTTGAAAGATAAGATGCTCAGCTAAAGCAGGCAGGATGGGGGGCATATTCTAATATTCCTAAAGGATTTTCATGAAAGTTTATATAGTCCAGGAAATAGAGGAATCACAAAAAGTTGCCTTCTGAGAGTCCACAAACCTACCACATCTATGTAGGACACATACAGAATACCTAAAGTCCCCAGAGACTGAAGAGATAGCAGCAACCCTAAAATCTCTCAAACCTCGAACGTATACACACACACACACACACACACACACACATGAATGAGAGCCTGTATTTAAAAAATGCAGTCTTATTGGTATTGTCAAATGCCCCCCACTAGATCAGCCCCTGCCACATGTAAAACCCCACTGCAATGTAGGAGCCAGTAGGGAAGCTAAAATTGTTGGGTAAAACACTTGCTGAAAAGGCCCTGTGGAGATCACTGCTTTCCTCAAAGAATTGTCACATGTACTTTACTCTGCACCTTGGGCATGGATTTAATATGTACTCCAGCACAATAGGATGTATCCTTTCTTGGTACATTGTGCCTTTTATAGTAAATTGTCTTGGTATCTGTATACCCCTTTTATTGTCCCATGTTCCAATATGCTATGTGGAAAAAAATAAATAATCAAACTGTTAAACACAGAACTTCAATAATAATAAGGGTATGTTCCAGACTTACCTTTCCATAAGCAGTTTTGAAGGACAATCCGATCTGAAGTCTCTGTTTGTTCGAACGGCTTCCCAGGCACTCAATAATAGCCTGTTCATCAGTTCCTATTGTGCAGAAGAATAACATCGGTATTTAGTATCATGAACATTTAGGACCAATTCCAGACCTCAAACATAAACCTGTTTTCTATGCTGCTGGATTGTATTTTGCTTGTTTTTACATTCTCTGCAGGCGCATGATCAGTATGAAATCTTTTGACAAATGACCCATGAGACAAGAAGGGAAAGGGGGACAGGAAGCACTTGCAATTGAGCAGAACTTAGTATTATAATTTACAGTAGAGTCATATCAAGAGATTGTGTACTGATATACAGATATCACCACCACAATTTTCGGATTGAATGAGTTGCATGAGCCCACTGTTGCCAGGGTGTAGTTAGCAGTGTGCTTACATGGAAGTCTGGATGTGGCAGACCTGCAATTACAGGTCAGAACAAATATGATCGCAGGTCTGCGCGCATTGAACACAGAGCCTTGAAGCCAGTCCTTACATTTCACTTTGTTTTTGTACTAATTACTTGCACCCAAAAGCAATTAAAAAGGACTTTTTTTTTTATCAGTAACAAAAATAAAACTAAATTATAATACATTTAATTAAATGGGGATAATAAAATGTTAGAATTTCAGGTGATAACATTAGGGCACCCAACCATGTAACAACCAATCCCTCTCCACCCCAGTGCAAATCTTTACTATTATACAAATATTTGAAGGCAAATTTTTTACCATCTGCTAGAAGAGTTTAAACAGATAAGACATTATCTCCCTCTAAAACTACTTAAATGCAATAGCTCAGAAGGAGAGGAAAGCAAACCTCTGCCACTTATTTTTGAAGCCTTTTGAGGACAGTAACTACCCCTTTCACATCACCACTAAAACCCGGGTTCTTAGCCATAATCCCGGGTCTTGGCTGACACCCAGGTATTTTGTGGTGATGTGAAACGTTTTATTTTTCTGGACCTGGGTCTAATGACCCGACAATCGGACCTGGGAAAAAAGAAGGAGTTTTCTCGGGTCCCACATGGGTAGGGTGTCAATGTGAAAGGTCCCGTGTGACACTGGTCTCTCACAACGACACCTATATGGAGTCAATAGAAAACAAATCTCTTAGCTGGGATCCGCATGCAGCAAACGGACTAAGCAGCGTTTTTAGAGCACTTGTCTTTCTACTTTCTGGTTTGCCTGCGGTTCTGCTACTCGCCACTGTGAAATTATTAGTTGCATTTCTCCTTTATGGTCGACCTGTGGTGCTGCGGACCAGAAAGGAGACCGGCAACTACTAAATTCTCCAAAAACTCCATAGTGTTATGGGGTTGGGGGATTAACAAAATATATAATGGTATGTTATTTAAAGACCATATTTATGATAGTTGAAGCTATAGGTTAAAAGCAGCTGTGATTTTATATTACTTGTGTGTATGGTGCCTTACCAAATCCTTTCATAGCCTTTCTGAGTACTTCAGCATCTCGGAGAGGATCAAAGTTTGGGGCATCTGTTATAGTGCCGCGTCTACCAACCTGTACAGGAATAAAGTATTGTTGGTAATGGTAATGTTAACTAAAGTGAGATAAAAATTATACATAGGCCTTAGTGTCCCCACCAGAAAAACAAACAAGTATAGCCCCAAGTTAAAGAGCACTGTAATATAACCTTTAGATGAGAAATAATAGAAAAAAAAAAAAAAAAAAAAAAAAAAAAAAAAAAAAAAATAGAAAGACAGAAAGAAAAAAGAAAAAGAATGATTGTGTAAGGATTTCTTAAAGGTATTCCAACAACAACAACAAATAAATCACCCGTTCGTTAAGCTGATCAGCTACCAAAGTCAACCTATTTAAGCTTAGATAGAACATTGAACATATGCTGGATCACTTAAGTAAAGGAAAAGGGTTACAGAATATTTTGGGAGCTGTAATATATATTTATTTATTTTTTACACACAAAGAGCTATATATCTATCTACACACAAATGCAATAGAGATGGTCCCAAATAATACATTTATCGACTAAGCTAATTAGCCCTAGCTAAAATCAACACGTTACCTGCATTGGAGGAAAACTGGGCGTTACAGAGGGTTGCGATGGATATTGTGGCATTGAAGGAGTTGGTGCTGGAGCCTGAGGATAACTTGGTATTGGCTGCGGCCCAGGGTAAGTCATTGGAGGTTGTCCAGGCATTGGTGGTTGACCAGGTCCTGGCATAGGTGGTTGGCTTGGCATTGGTTGCCCTGGGAGCTGGCCTGGGTATCCTGCATTAAACCCAGGCATACCTGGCTGTTGTGCAGCATCAGGAGCAGGGTACATGCCATATCCAGGCGCTTGAGGCTGTTGTGGTGCCCCATAACCAGGTCCTGGTTGAGCTGGATAGCCACCACCTGCTGGTGGATATAATCCTTGTGGTGGGTTCATTCCTCCAAATCCTGTTGAGGGAAAGCCTGGACCTGTCTAGAACAAATAATGTACGTTATACTTAATTATCGTATATCATTATATCATAATATACATATTTTAACACGATACACAACAAATACACAACAAATTTGTGCAGATCATAAGCTTAGTGTTGTGTATGGAAAATGCACAATAATTCAAGAGAGCTATAAAAAGCATCAAAAGATGGCAATGATCAAGTATATGTAGAATTTATTTAAATACAGTATATGCCAGTCATAAAAACTTTTATTGGCAGATTTGATGTGCTGATTAGCAACACATCCAGCAATGCTGCAGCGACGGGACGGATCTTTTCCCAGCTTGGAAGAGAGACAGCACGGACACTGCAACTAATCTGGATTCGACAGTTCTAACAACAAGGGGTAGTATTTTCCCCTAACTCTTACCCTCATCCTAACCCTCCCATTCTATGAGCCTAACTTTCACCCTCCATGTCCCATACCATTTATATGACCCTAACCCTAACCTTTACTAGCCCATTGAAGCCTGTCCCCCCCGTATCCTGCCACAGCCCATGACAGGACAGCACTATTCGCTATTGGAAACAGGAACTTAGTAGTAATAGGGCCACTAGCTATAGTCCCCGGTCCCAATAAGAATATCAGAGTCTGAATGATTTCAACACGGATACAGCCACAATTCTGCGGCCGACAACTGCATCACTAATAAATATACCAACCCACACTGCTGTATAGAGGACAAATGACCAAAAGTCACCTCAATTAACAACAACTGATACTTATTACTATGATAATAATTTTGTGTAAAACACAAATATGAGATAAAGAAACTAATTATCCAACCAGTTGATAAAGGCGGAGCAATCGTTCAAAATAAACAGGACTACAAAACGAGAAACTGAACAGCAACTAGCGGTCATATCTATATACACCAAGTTACCTCATGATCCAGCAAGACACTTTAAAACAGAATTGGATAGAATTCTACAACAAGCAACAATATCATCAACAAATAGAGTGTCTGACAACACCCTATCCAATCCTTTACACAGTCCCAAAGAGACAACAAACTTTGGAAGCACCACCTGGGAGATCAATTATCTCATCTCTCTATCAAAAAGTTGTCATCTAGCTGGATCATCATCTACATGCATTGTATATTTACGCAAGGAACGATCTTTCTTCACCTGTTACTCAACCTACACAAAGGGTCCCAAGCCAGATACCCAGACAACGTTATAAGTGACATGCTTTGTACATTTACGCATGGTACTTGTCTGTGTTGATATA
>WWET01002347.1:218321-253006 GCA_011038615.1 Limnodynastes dumerilii
GGGGGTTTGGCCCTAGTCATAGTTATCTTTTTACTTTTATTTTTTTAACTTATTTTTCACTGCTTCTGCTGTATATAGCGCCGCTCAGGGATGCCTCCCCAGGAGTGCACAGCCTGCAGCCTTCCTCCACTCTGCGTCCCTGAGCAGGGGTAAGGATCCTGTGGGTTGACCTCACCCCAGGGTGCTGCAGCAATCTCCTGTCCAACAGCAGCATAGACCCCTCAACTGCAGGATGCGGTCAGGGTCATCCCTCCTACCAAGAAGGTCTGCTTCTGTGGAGTACACTTGGCTGTGTACAACAGCCAGCAAATCTCTATTAAACCAGAGAGCACAGCTGTGACTGTTCCCCCGTGGCAGTATTATTTATTTATTTATTTTTTTAGGAAATACTGTTTCAGTTTTCTTAGAATTAGAATTTTTACTATTAAAAGTATATTTGTCAGACTTGTTTTCTACATAGTATAGAGTTAGTCTGAATCCAATTGATTGAGCTGTTCACCTATAGATATATCTCCTGTATAGCTATATACCCTGCACGTTCTCTGGTACATGCTCTCCTTCTTACGGAGTTCTGGACATGTAAGTCCCTACCTTAAATTATACGCACGGATCTGTGTTCATATGAATACAGATACATGCAGAACTGCCTCTCCCCAGCCCGGCACTTAATTAGCATGGCTAATCCCGCCTGTACCGCAGGGTTTAAGCATTTGGAAAATAAACGCTGGCCCCTTTCACGTAATTACAAAGTTCCGGATGGATGCCTTTCTGACACGTAACATCTGGCGCGTGCATGCGCAGATGTTACATGTAAAGGGGACTTACACAAATTACCTGCGCAACTCCCCTTAAGTACCTATTTGTGAGGCCCCCTGTGCGTAATGGGAAAGGTGGAGGTCCGTCATCAACATTTGTATCCATAGCCAAACTTACTTGGGTAATGTCGGAGCACATGGTGAGTGACTCCTCATTTTCTAATACACCATATCTTGCACATGTTCAGTCAGTACCTTTTACTAATGGGGTTTCCCAAGCAGAGACTGGTTTGACACTCTCCCTTGCAGAGTCTGTCCAGGGTCTTGCCAAGGCCTCCTTGGAATGTCTTCATATGGCTCACCATCCCCCCATCGTATGACAACTAAAGACCCAATCCAATTAAACATGAAGGATGTGTTATTTTGATCGCAAAGGTAATTGCGCAAATTTTTATCGAGGATGTTATTACGCACCTCAGAGGTGAGCATTAAAATTTGCGCACTTCGGCTACCGTAATAGTCTGTTTTAACTGATAGTTATGATCAAAATAACGCAACCTTTGTGTTTAATGGAATCGGATCCTAAGTATCATTCCCCAGAGGCAGATCTGCCCGGTTAAAGCTTTCCATGCAATGGTATCTCTTTCATGTCATGGCGAGTAAAGCTTATCGCAGACTGTTAAGAGAGTGATTATTCACCATTAATATGTAATTGAGACTTAACATACAAAAGTCTTAAAGCACTATCACAATTCCCACTTTTAGTGATTCACCTTCCGTTGTTACATTGCCATGAACTTGTATCACTACGCCAAGATACCACATATTCCCCTGTACTATCAAGGAAATCTCTTTCTTCATTACACAGCTGTGAATTCCTATATACACGCGCGCGCATTATTTTTCGACATAATTTACCTCTTCATCACACATAATCTTTGTACTCATAGGGCTCCTATCAGGGAACCAAACAGGTGATAGTCCAGAGGGACAAGATCAGGACTATAGGGAGGATGCTATAACACCTCAAAACAAAGGTTTTGGAAAGTGTTGACAGTATGAACAGCAGTGTGTGGACATGCATTGTCATTCAACAATACACGTTTTGACTCACATACATACATACAACACAAATAAAGTGGCACTCAAAGGATTTTCAAATAATCATTCAGGTCACAGCCCAAGTAGGTCCAACGTTTCGGTTTATTAAACGGTCTTCAAGGACAATTATAACAGTTATTATTGTTATAATTGTCCCTGAAGATGGTTTAATAAACCAAAACATTGAACCTACTAATATAATATTTATATATGCACACATACATATACACACACACACACACACACTTTCTAAAGGTTTAGCAAAGATTAAATCATTGACCACCTTTGGTGCCATCTCGGTGGAATGCTGAGAACAAAAGCCTGACTGGAGAGGATCTAGATGATTGTGTAAGGAAAGGAAGTGAGTGAGGCGAGTGTAGGCAAGTATTTTAAGCAGCTTTGAGGGGCATGGGTGCTGGGAATTGGAACTAGAATTTGAGGAAGTGTTTGGGTCTTGTTTTCTCAAAATTGGAGTAATCAGCGCATGCTTGAATAAAGAGGGGAAGATACCAGTCATAGTGAGATTACAGATTGTAGTTAAGGCTGGAATACGCACAGAAGACAGACATCAACTGACTTGAGGTACTAGATCAAGAGGGCAGATAGTATAGTAGGAAGAGAAGAAAAGAGCAGAGTCTTCCTCTACAATTGTGAGATGGAATGAGGACATAGTATCAGAAGGTGGAGGAAGGGTGTTGGATAGTATGTTGGTAGATGAGAAGTAGGAGGATAATTCCTGTCTTATCTTGTCAATCTTGTCCTTAAAGTACATAGCAAGATATTGGGTATTGATGGAGATTGCTGGATTGTGCACAGGAGTGCATAGTACGGAGTTAAATGTAAGAAAGGTGTTTGGGGTTAGAAGCCTGAGTAATTATGAGAGATTGAATTATGATGGCATTATCCAGGGCAGTTCTCCAAGTCAGGTAAGTGTTTTTTATAAGCTAAAAAGTCATTAGGAGAGGGATATTTGCGTCAGCGACATTCTGCTTTGCAGGAGTTTTTTAAGGTATCGTGTATCATTAGTGTGCCACGGCTGACATTGAAGTCACCGTGGTACATGATGGGTAGCTGGACTGACTTGGTCAAGGACAGTTGCTAGGGTTTGGTGTAGGTGAGATACTGCTAAATCAAGAGTGGAAATTAGAGATTGGAGATAAAAGTTATTGCACAGATTGAGAAAGTTAGTTAAAATTAATGGCCTTAAGATTTCTACTCTGTTTGAAGCTATTGCAGATTTATAAAGCTTAGAGCTAGAATTTGTGTGGGAGAGTTTGCAGGTGATAAGGTAATGGTCTGAGAGAGATTGAGGAGTTTTTTTAAATAAGCGACTGAGCATAGTTGTGAGAAAACAAGATCAATGCAATTGCCATATGAACAGAATCAATCCATGGGCAGAGACCAAGGGATGAGGTTAGAGAAAAGCTTGGATGCATCAGAAGGAGGATCGTTAACAGGAATGTTGAAATCTCCAGGGATAATGGTTGGCAAATCAGAGGATAAAAAATAAGGGAGCCAAAGTGCCGATGAAATTGATGGCAAGATTCATTGGGTGGGGGCAACAGATCACACTTACACGAACGGGGAAAGGGTTGAAGATGCGTACAGTATGTATTTCAAAGGATATAAAAGATATTGAAGGGACATTGGGTAGGACTGGGAATGTGCAATTTTGGCAAAGAAGTAGTCCAACTCCACATCCTTGTTTGTCCCAGCCCTGGAATAAAGTGGAGTCCACAATGTGAAAGTGAAGCAGGCGAGGCAGTGTCTGATTCAGTGAGTCAAGTTTCTGTAATTGTGAGTTTAAGGTTGTAAGAGAGGAAGAGGTCGTGAATGGAGGTTGGAGGGTTTTGACGGCGGTGGGAGACAGGTGATATATTTCACATTAGCCAGCTTTCTGTAGTGCCTAGAGTTGGAATGACTTGGGTGAGAGATCTAAGGGACCAGGATTAGAAGAGATAATCACCAGCTAACAGAAGAAGAAGCAAAAGATATAGAAGATTTTTAGATATATATGATGTTTTGTTTGTACCATTAGAGGAAACTACAGATAAGCATTTAAGATAGGAAAAGAGTTCATGTTTGTTAATTAGTGGGCTTTTTAATAGATAAGACATGTTGTAGAGAGAAATGAGGAAGAGCAGTGTGGTCAGCAATGCAGGTGGAACGTTGTCCTTTGGGAATTCATCCCTTGGGCTTTTAATTCCAAGGCAATAATGAGCACTTCTATAAAGCAAGAATTTATTTGCATTTACCTCTTTTCTTGTATCCTATGCTGTACTTAAATAATCAACCCAAATAATAAAAAGATAACTTATTTAATATCCATAAGGCACCAACTCTTTCCAAAGCCATCACTCAATACCAATCCATCTTTATGTTGGTTCACCTAAAGGTTAGCATAGCATAGGTTGGCATAAACCCGGCACCCATGACCAAACCAATTATCTGTTACAAAAGGTTTTTTTAAATATTAAATAATTCTGGGTCAGAATAAAATCAACCATTGTAGATGCGTTGCTAGATATATTTAATATATGAATTTTTTTAGATTATATTTTATAGTATAACCCTGTCTGAAAGTAAAGTACATTTACATTGAAACAATAATCCAAAGCCATTTTTAATGTCAATGAGAACCATTACATGTCATTTTAATTTTAGTAAGCACAAAAATTCCACTCACCACATACTGCTGAGGGTTATATTGTTGTGAGAACCCTGACATATTCAGTCCGAAAGGAGGCGGGTTGCTAGGAGCACCCCATGGGTTGTTATCTGTAATATAATTAATGCAGAATAAAAAAAAGAAAAGAAAACAAAGGAAAACAATACCAGCTGTGTGACCATAATTATACATACTACTGCTAAACATTAACAAGACACCATAGCACTGAACCTTGCAAAATACAGTGCACAGCATCCATAAGGCACATAATGAAATATTGGAGGCTGTTATGGGGTTGTGGTCTTTGTCTACTTACACTAAATACATTCAAAGTTGTCAACTATATATGCTGGATCAGATAACACTTTTGTATCTCAAACCCCTCAAATCACTTGCATGTTAACAGCATCTCAAGGAATCTCAAATTAGAGACAAGCGGTCCTCAAGTTTATTAATATTAAAAAAAGAAAGATTTAAGGACAGAAGTAAGGACATTGGATGGGATCGAATGTCCTGTGCAAAAAGATTGTTTTCAGCTTCCAAGGATTGGAAAACTAGTGCATTTTCGATATGTGCATGCAACGCACTTTCATTACATATCTCCAGATTCAGAAACGTGTCATGAAAGTATTTCTGACAGCAGGGCAGGATGTGTACAGCATGTGTACGAGGTGGGAAGGGAGGAGATACTGTATGCTAACTGTACTGGAAGAACCGGTTGTTGCCCTTATGTAATTACCCATTCTTCTGAACATCTGCATTTTGCATGAGGATAGTGCAGAAATATTAAGATAGTTTCCTACACTCGTAACTGTGTATGAGGAACAGGAGTGGCCTCTTCTAGCCAGACAGGAGTTAGAAATCTGCTGCCACTGTAGCAGATCTGGTCTATTGATTGGCTGATGTTTTATGGTCATGTATAGAATAATCAACTTACAAGTCAAGTTTTATTTGAAATAAGCACTATAAATCATTATTATGCAATAAGTGCCATTTTCAGTTATTAATCCTTTTGTTATAGAAAAAGTATTAAATAAATTCTTTGTATGTTACTTTATTAATGTTTTGTATAGTAAGCACTACGAAATACAGCTGCTTATTAAAAAAAAAAACATATTTTACTATACGGGCCAGATTCAATTTGCGCACCGCGTTAGGCAGGAAAAAGCTTGCGGTACGCTTTTCCCATCTTTTACAGTAGCCAAAGTATGCAGATTTTTATGCGCACCTCTATGGGGCACGCATAAAAATGCCCCAAAAAAGTTGCACTATTATCTTAACTTAATTGAATTAACTTAATTGAATCTGGCCCTATGGATATTATACTTTTCTATAGAAAATCAACAAGAAAAAGCAATTATACATTATGCGTTTATATGTAAATACAATGATTTATTACAACCAATTGACATTTGTCGGACTTAACTTAAAATTAACTCTATATCAATACAAATGAAAAAAAGATAGTAAGATTTCCTACCTGTTGGGAGTGGGGGATACCCACCCATTGGAGGATACCCAGGATAACTCATTGCTTAAATGTGATGGGAACTCAGCACCTGGAATAACAGGTTACATATTATGTCAAGAATAAACATTTAGATCAGACCGCACCACCTCCACACAAATACTATTACAATAGTTGTAATCTTACAAAATTGATCCCTCAAAAGCAATACTTAATGAAATACACAATCTAGAGACTAATCATTTTATAAGATTAAACTAACTGATCCATATTGCTCTACGTACCAAATTATAAATGTCAAGAAACCAAAGCCATTGTACTGTAGTAGCATTGGGTAGTTTATAACTGACCTCTACTTAAGAGTGAAACTGAAGTATACCAGTTATGTGTAACAATGTGCAAAGCTTCAATAAAGTGAAATACATTCAGGAGGGCAGAGTGAAGGAATTCAATTTCTGTGATGCAACTGGGATCGATGTTGTAAGGCACACAATTTTGAGAATCTTTTCTTAACAGGCAGTTTTTTTTCTATGATAGCCATAATCAAAGGTTTGCTGTGTTGTACAATAGAGTAGCAGATCATATCAAGAATAACATACAAATAGCATATAAATGTATCAATATAAATTAGCATTTGCAGGGAATAAGTGTGTTCTAGGTGTTGAAGTGGGGTGGCTATAGTTTTATAACCAGTTGAATAATGTGTAGGGAGAGTAAGAGTGGCAGATGCATGGAGTAAGCAAAATGCTTAACCAGATTGCCGATTTATTAGAAACAGGAAAGATGTTTTCTGTAAAATATAACAGGTTTTATGCATAGATCAATAGTTCATGCAGGATACAATTTATATAGATGTACAGCATTCAATGACAGCAAATGTATCAAGTTTCACTGAAGAAAAACAAACAGCTTCTAGTACTGTAACTTTCTGAGATAAAAATGATCTGACAAAGGCTGAGAAAACACAGACCCTCTCACAGAATTTCTGACTGAATGTCAGACTGACTAAACACAAACACACACTAACAGAATCTTTGACTAGAATCTGAGCTATTGACCCCAGTGCAGGACTTTATATAGGTAGCTAAAGGATGGAAACCTAATGCACATGCTCAGCCAAGTGCTGATGTCCTAGCTGTTATTAACACTTGAGAGCACGAAGCACTGTAATCTCCAACACTAGGGTTATGAATAAATGTACATATTCCATCTAAAAAGGAATAACTTGGACTTGAATGTACTTGAAAAAGACAGCAGATCAAGAGAAACTGAATAAATAGTTTTAGAGTCAAAATGTTGCACTCTATTTTAACTTTATATAAAGATCTCTCTGCACAAATGTTGAGCAACATTTTTCATCTGTGGCATCTGGTGTTTGCTTTTCAATGAGATATGCATGTCCTCCAACTTTTACTGTCTACCACACCCATGCAATTAACAATGCATGCCTCATTACTCATGTTAGAAAATGAACCACAAAAAGTCCAAAAGGGCAAAGAGCACATTACAATCAGTTTTATCCTTTTTATTGTTATCAATGTATCAGTATAGAAAATGTATTACACGTCAATAATAACCAATGGTTTACATATAGAAGCATGACAGGTAAGTAAACATTGCAAAACGCATGAACACTATTGATTGTGCAGATCACTTTTGTACACATTACAAGTGTATATATTTGATACAGTATAGCTAATGTTAAAACAGTGTCATGCAATAGTTGATGTAACTCTGCTACAATTAATACATTTCAGTCATCCATTTTTTTATTACTAAAAGGATGGCTGAGAAAGATTGAAAGGAGGAGAGCAGAAACTATGGAGAACAGACAAATACGTAGTGTGAATAATTTTATGTACATGCTTGCTGATACAACTCTGCAGGATTCCGCCAAAGTCTGAAAAAAGTTTCTACAGAGAGGTAGGGGAATAGGACATGCCATTGAGATGCCTATAATAGCCCTCTCATAGCCAAATTCAGATCATATAAATTATAATGGACAATGATTGCACCGCAACACAGAGCAGTCTGCAAAAAAAAAGCATGTCCAAAGGATTTTGCCAATCCTGATCTGAAAAACATCTGACAGATATTAAGCTATAGTGTTGAGAATGGAGACATGGGGAAAGATACAAGGAAGGGTGCTTCTCAATAATAAAATAATAATAAGAATTATGGGCCGGATCCAGAACTACGTCCGTCTTCCATAGACGGAGGTAGTTCAAGAAACAGTAGCTACTGCGCATGCGTAGTAGGCTATTGTACGTAATCTGCGTATCATCTCGATACGTAGATTGCGTATATGTGGTCTAAAAGACCCGGCACACATCACCACCTCACTATACCCTGCATCCCATTAATCAAGCAAATTTAAAATACTGGAGTAAGACAATAATCGACGCACCAAACCCCTCTGACGCAGTGCTGCATATAGGTTGAGCCAAATACCCAAACTGGCATCAAGGCTTGGCAGCAAGCTTTTAGAGTTCAGAACACTGTAAGAAACCCTATTTGTGGATAAAGTATAGGTAAAAAAGTTGAGAGAGATCCCTAGGGAGACTAATCTCCAGATATGAAGGGTGGGATTTTTCCAGTGGAAAGGAAATGCTTCTTTAGGGCCATCTTTGATCTTAGCTAGAGAGGTAAGCAGCTGAAAAATTAACCTTAAAATTATGTAAGACTCCAAACGTATAGTATTTTATAACATGGTTTGGTAGGGAGACAATGAGTTATTATTATCGCTTATTTATAAGGCGCCACAAGGTGTCCGCAGCACCATACAAAATTCGCAAGACTTGTAAGAAGAGAGATCCAGAGAGAGGCAATTTGTGCTCAGAGTCCTTGGACCAGATCCAGACCACCGCACACTTTCCGTACATGTGGGGGGTGATGGAATAGGGGAGAGCACGTCCCTGTCACTCCCCTCTCTCGTACAGGGTTCTGGACACTTACATGTCCAAAACCCTACCTTATCGTGTCTGTTGTTCGCTGTCCCCGCCCCTTCATTAGCATGCTATCCTCACCTGTATTCCAGGATTAGCAACACGGAAGGGAAGGACCAATCCCTCCCTCAGATCTTTCAACTCAGTTCCGTATGGTAGAAGTTACGTTAGCATAACATCTAGCGCGCACATGCACTGATGTTACTAGTCAGGGGACTAATGAAAGATACTTGCGTAAATCCCCTGATTAACTTAATTAACTTAATTCTGGATCAAGCCCCTTTATACTAATCCCAGCTATATCCAGATTATATTCAGGCCACCAATAAATATTTTATCATTTAACACATGTACAAACTACAGAAATACTACTGAAATAAACAACTGAAATTCTTAGAAAAAAGCCCTCCAAAAAATACAAAAAAGAATGGCCTGCCAAACTTGTCAACACTCCAAATACTAGACAAGGATAATTCCCCCATACACACAGCTCGTGTCCATTGCTTCCACATTCAGAAAAGTAAAATATTCTTTGCTAAATCAAATGGTAATCGTTACAGACTGAGGACTGGCTCCAGACGTTTGACTTTCCTCTCTCTCAGATTTAGAGTTTGAAAATAAGAGAGGAAAGTTACTGCTGGTACGTTTAGAGAACATATGCTTCAGACTTCCAGCACTGGATCCCCAGGATGGTGGGATCTATGTTTATTATCCAATAAGGGCAGGTTAAAGCAATTATGTCCTAAACAGATTTCCAAGCCATCCCCATTTTAGGTTTAGACAGCGCAGAAATTTTATGGCAGGGTCTTTTTATCACAATCCTGTTCCTGCAAGGGGAGTGGCCAATCCACCTCTGTATCTCTGCTGCCGCTGCACTCAGGGCCGGTCGCAGCAGAAGTGGAGGTCTGAATCTGGTCCCATATTATTACTTTTTCATGGTAAACTAACATTCTATTTAACAATCCTTCCTTTCCTAATGCCTCTAAGCTTTTCTCTCTAAGCTCATCTCCTGGCCTCTCCCAATGCAGTGATTCACCCATCATAAAGATAACAATTGAACTGATCTAGTACTCTCTTAACTATGCTCAGTCTCTTAACTCCTCCCTTCCGCTCTCAGACCCTGCTAACTTTCCCTCACTAGTTCTACTCCTTTGCTGTCGAATTAAAAAAAAAAACCTTCTTACACCTGTAGAAACCTCAACACCATTAATGTTATCCATCTTTCTCCATGTGCAGCAACAAATTCTTCTGATATGGCAATATCTCACTTTTACCAACCTCTAGCAGCTGCCACTGACCAAGTTATTACTCCCCATGCACTATGATGACTTCGAGGTTAGCCATTGCACACTAATGAGATCATATCTAATTCAGAGTACAGAGACGTTCCCATGTGGGACTTCATTAGCTGCAGAGGTAAAGGAGCACACATCCATTCCAAGTGTAACTGCATTTGTACCATGGCACACTAATGATACATGTAACCTTAAAAACGCAACGCAGAATGTCAATGGAGCATGTTGTATTCTCCCAATTACTTTTTAACTTACACCAACACTTATCACACTTGAAATGCTCTGAACAATGCCAAAGAATCCGTCTTTCAATGTCTCCTTTCAACTCAAGTTTCTAACTCCAAACACCTCTTTCAAACATTTAATTCCTTATTCAGGTCTCCTGTGCAAAATCCACCAACTTCCATCAGTTTCTAATAGCTTGTATTGTACATTAAGGACAAGATAGAGAACACCAGACAGGAATGGTCATCTTCCTCATAATCTAACATCATGCCCAATGCCTTTCCTCTACACTCCAACCCACAAAAGAGGAACTATCTGCTCTTATATTCTCTTCCTACTCTTCTACCGGTCCTCATGATGCTGCATTCTTACAGCTCAGCCGATGTATACTGTGCTTATTCCAATTTTAACTACAATCTGCAATCTCTCTCTATAGTCACTCAAATTCTAAAAAAAAAAATTGGACCCCGACTGTCCCTCAAATTATCAGCCTATTTCTCAGCTTCCATGCTCCAAACAACTGCATGACAGATTTGCCTACACACGCATCACTCAATTTCCTTATACAATTTTCTGAATTCTCTTTATTCAGGCTTTCATTCCCAACACTTCACAGAAACTGCACTAAAACTCCTTTCACATCACCACTAAACGCCCAGGTTTTTGGCCAAAAACCCGGGTTTCAGCTAAAACCCAGGTATTTGGTGGTGATGTGAAAGATCCCATTTTTGTCTACATGGGTCTAATGACTCAGCATTCAGACCTGGGTAAAAAAGAAGGGTTTACTATTGCTATAGCATTAGCAAACAAATCTTTTAGCCGGGAGCCACGCGCAGGAAAAGGAGCAAGTGGTGGTTTAGAAGTACTTGTATGTCTCCTTTCTGGACCACTGCAGTTCCACTATTTGCTGCTATTAATTTAATAGTTACTGGGGTTTTTTTTGTTGTTGTTTTTTTTTAAAGTTCCATGTAAGACATGAGGCTAGATCTACTAAGCTTTGGGAAAGGAAAGTTGGAGACGTTGCTCATAGCAACCAATCAGATTCTAGCTTTCACTTTTCTATTACATACTAGAAAATGTCAACTAGAATCTGATTGGTTGTTATGGGCAACATCTCCACTTTTTCCTTCCTATAGCTTTTCTAGCCTCACATCTTACATAGGATTTTCTTAAAAGTGGAGCAAAAAGACGACAGGCAACTATGAAATTCTTACCAGTGAGTAGCGAAACTGCAAGCAGCCCAGAAAGGACACAGGCAAGTACTAAATTCATAACAGCAAATAGCGGAGCTGAAGGCAAACCAGAAAGGAGACAAACAAGTACTCCTAATTCACCACTGGCTTCTTTTCCTGCGCGTGGCTCTCGGCTAAGAGAATTGTTTACTATTGCCATAGCATAGTAAATCTGGACAATGGTCTTATAACGTGGCTTTTTTTTTTATTTATTTTTTAACATTGGCAATTCACCCTACAATAACCCGGTTTAGAAAAACCCAGGTTATTGCATGGTGGTGATGTAAAATCGGTATAAGATGGCCAATAATTTAAGCACTACTACATCTAAAGGTCACAATACTCTTCTAATTCCATTGGATCTTTATGCTGCTTATGTTACTAGACTCCCACAATATAAAATTACAGCCCAAAAGTCTATATTGCAGCAGCTGAACTGATTTTCCTTGCAAAATGCTCATCTAGAGCTGGTCCACTCTGTCAACCTCTACATTGGTTGTCAGAATTTTATAGAATCACATACAAATTTCTTTCACATACATATCCTTAGTCATCTCTGGAATAGCCATTCTCTCCAAACTTTCAAAAACCCTCATCTCTATTTTTACCATCTGTCTACACTATATACAACTACTTTGCTATACAGTTTTCTATTCGGTTATGATTAACATAAACATGAACACTTACTTTCCATATTAAAGTTACTGCTGTATGACTGGATCATGCAAGGCACTCAATACTTTTACTATACAACCTTGCTAGTCCATTGTTTGAGTTACAGTATAGCACTTAACCTTATGTATCAATCCCCAATGTCCTATGGACTTTAAGCTTGCACGCAAGGTCCACTTACCTACACAGTCATGTTATATTATAATTATAAATTGTAAAGCACTATGTAATATGAGCCACTATATAAAAACCTGTTACTTAATAAAGAGTTTTAAGCATGATCATGGCTGAAAAACATATATAACAATTTCTAATATGAAGTTCTAGAACTTTTATAGCAGCATGTTACATGACCAGCAACTTTACTTTAGAAACAATATTTCCTGGACTCTACACAATAACTCCTCACAGTCTTGTTTGCAAAAATACATACTACGGATACAAAGGGTGGAACTCATACACAAAGTCTGCTGATGCCTGCAGGACTGATGCACTTAGGGGGAGGTTGCTATTAAAATAGGAACAGCAGCTGCCAAATACATTGCACTCCCACACATGCTATCTTTGCAAACACACAGACACTTAAGTTTACTAGCAATCAAATGTAAACTATGAATTCAACATTAATTGGCAGCTTATAATAAAATATATACAATTGACAGATATTAAAAGGGCTACTAAAATAATACAGAAGATTCAAAACTTACAAATATATTTATTTATTTTTTTACAGTATTTATGAAGCTATTTTCTATACACAGAAATTCTGTAGTCCATGTACACAGCGAAGAACACAACTGTAATGCCCCATACAGATCTGTTCCCGGTGGACCTTGAGGGTTACTTAAATACCACAAGTTAAAGGAGACAAACAAGACAGTTCTTCAAATATACTTGATATTATTCAGCTAGGGTTCAGAAGCCCATATCTCAACTGTGGTCAAGCTGGACAGGTGGAAACAGGCACTTCTGCTGTCCGTCAGTCAGTCCGTAGGCGAGGCTGAGGAGCTGACCTTGTGCTAAGACCAATATACCCTGATGGCAACAGAGCTGGAACTCCCTACTAACTAATTTCTACATTCTAAACATGAGCAGTATAGGCTAGCATTGCATAATGCTAGTATCAACGTACCCTGTGCTCTTACCAAAACAACTGGTTCTACACTATATTATTAACACGTTCACATAAAAGCACATTAAAAATGCAGAACGGAGGCCATCTTAGGCTGCCTGGACACAATCTTTCAAGAAGATGACACTCATATAAAAGAATATACAACTGGGTGCCAGCATACACACAAATACCCACATCTCATAGAAGAAAAGAAGAAAGAAGAATTGAATGGGACATCATACCAATATATCAAATCCAATGTGCAGCACAAGTAAGATGCACAAATATAACATTTAGATTATGGAAAAACTTGTAACAATTGATGATTATTTACTGTGTTACTTCTATTGGTCATAGTTATTTGACGTGACTGTTGGATTCTTATGTTTTTTTAGGTGTAGGAAATTTTTCATACCAATAGATAGTAAGGAAGGAGGTACTATTTGCAATTAATTGCTGGTCTTAAGCTGGGTACACACTTGTTCAATGCTCCAGGGGAGCAACACTTGACCAGACTGTTTACATAAATCTACAGGACACCAACAACACCTGATCTATAAGTAAACACCTGCCCAATTTTACTGTAGATTTGTGATCTGCATCTGCTGTAACCATCTGCTGAATTGATTATGCAACACTCTTCAACTCTTTGGTTGTGTGAGGAGCGTAGACACCTGTATATTGCTCAGGTGATTGGAATTGGGTCTGCTGCTTTTTAAGAAATTTTTATCTTTTGACCCGCCCAGGTGACCATGACTGGATGTAACAAGCGGTGATGTAAGTATACTCACGGATCCAATTTTATACAAACTAGTTGAATAGGACAAGTGTGTCCCCAGTTATGTTCCAGGGTAAATGTACAGGTAAATCTTTTTTTTTTACCTCCCTTTCTTACCATTTTAGATTTTGAAGTAAAATTTTCTGCGCCACTCCCTGCCCAATGCTTACTTAGAGGATAACTATGGACCTCATCCAGAACTTCGTGTGTTCCATACATACAGAGGTCTGTAAGTCTGCACATGAGAGGGAAGTGAACTCTTATGTCATCCCCCCTCATACTCACACTTACACGTCCAGTACCCTGCCTTAATTTATCATCCATCCGAACACAGACCATGTGGAAAAGCATAAAGTTGCCTATTCTCTATCATCTGCATGCCTATCCTGGTGCCATTAAATGTATTCATATGCAAAATAATATATAACCCATTTCTTCTCTAATTTGTTCAACCATAACCCCTTTTGTATATATATTTTGAGCAAAACTCAAAATTCCAGTAAAACTGTTTATATTTTGGTCTAGCAAGTCTTTCACGTTCTTTTATCACTTATCTTTCACACAAAGGATTACATTAAAAGGACTTAAAGAAAAAAAACACAAGGTAAACAGTGTTATCTCCAGGTTCTGTAACCTCAATCACAAGTGGACTAGAAAAAAAATATTACATGATTCAACAAGAGCCTGAGATACACAATAAGAAGCAGTGCTCAAAGCTGGTCACATAGTAATAGTAAGAAGTAATGTTAGTAGCTTATGATGTGACACTTCAAAACATGTTATCGATTAATGATTGTATTGCTAGTTGCCATAAGGAATACTTTATGTCCATATAAAAATTGTGACTTAAATATTTAAGCTGTCAGTACATTAAGTTTTTTTCAGTTAATTCAACTTAAATAGAAATACTGGTAATAGTAAGCACCAGATTTTGATATCTTTTATAAATAGACAATGAGAAATAAAAAAACATTTTTTCCATAGATTCATATTTTACATGCAAAAAACAAACATCAAAACAACAATACAATAATATGAACTATCTACTGTTAAGTAATGCAAACGATGTAGGGGTTCCTAAACCTGGTTTCTAATTTGGGGGGGTTACAAAACATGAGCAGTTTAAATGGTGAAATTTTCTGTTGGTGTTCAGCATAAAAATAGATCATTGTTAAAGTGCCACTCCTTTTGTTAATCAGGGTGGGCACATTCCACGAAAACTCCTCCTTATCTGGCAAGCCTTTTTTTTTTTTTTTTTTTACTTTTGGCAAGCTGTAAAGAGCTGGTTTTTTCAGGCATTTTAACATTATATAACAAAAGGACCTACATATTAGTGGAAAAAGAGTTAAGAGCAAAATCTCTAAGCCCTTGACAAGCAATGGCTTTTATTCCTTAATTATGTAGCAATTTTCACAAGAAAAGGTCAGCAAGTATAATACCTAAAAACATTTAGACGGATTCAGAGTTTGGGAGTAAGGGTAAAATAGGTGCAAGTGTACAGCTCAGTTATACCATTTTGCAAAGTAAGGAGTGCTAATTAATCTTAAATCTTTTACATGCAGGAAAAACACATTACTTTTGCACACCAAACTTAAATACTGCATAGCTTTATGTTTAACCTATGAAATAGAGTTGACAATTTTAATTTTCCTCCCCTTATGCTTCAACATGCTCAGGTCTACACTTGCACCTAAAAAAAAGTGTAAGTGCAGCTCTGAATCAGTCCCTTTGTGTGGACAACAAAGCTTTAATTAAGTCAAGAATGTGTTTAAAAACAGCAGGCTAAAATAAATCTATTAATGATGTATTCATTTTATTAAAAGTAGATCAAAAGTTGTGCTATTCTATATGTTATACACATCAAATCTGGTGTGTTGTTGGCAAAACCATTCACAAAATATGCCCTCACCTTACATTGTCTGCATAGACCACATATAAGACCCAGATGCTTTGGGCATCCAGATCTGAGCACAAATGGCAGTGGCGCACCCGGTGGGGGGGGGTTCTGGTTGCCCAGAAACCCCCCAGATTGAAAATTGAAAAGAAAAATGATGAAATGTGTAAAAAAATTAATTAGCTCTTTACAATTTTAAACAGTACTTCAACCTCTGTCACATTACAGTCTAATTCCCTAACACACACACTCACAGGCTAGGGGTAATTTTTGCACTGTGCAGTGAGGGCGGGGCGGGAGCAGAGCTTGAACAGGGCGGAGTTTATTTGTCCCTTTTTGGGCTCCAAAATGTTGGGAGATATGCCTATATACCCCACATATATTACACATATTGGAAACCCCCCTTTCAAAATCCTGCGTTTGCCACTGAATGGTAGTGCATCCTGCACTTGTGTGCTATAATGGGCAGTTTGATACGGTCAATCCAAATGTGCAAGTAAATGGGACATCAGGGTGGGAAGTAAATAATGACACATGGAATATGGGCGCAAAGCAGCAAGCTCTCTGCTGCCATGTCTCCAAATTCATTCTGCAAGTGCAGGGTTATATATTGTGTTTCAAACAGCTACTAATATAATTGAAGAGCTTCAGTTGTACTGTATATGCTTTAAAGCAATGGAAAAAGGAATTTACAGGAATATATGAAAACATAAAAAAAAATTTGTTTTACAGTACAACAATCACAAATACACTAGCAGCGATTCCACATGTATTTAATATTTCTCTGGACAACAATCAAGCTACTTAGAGTAAATTAGTTCCAGCGTGAAGCAACCCTTGTTACATCTGTGTTCTGATCAGGAGCACCTGCCTTGTCACACCCTTACTGTACATTGACTATATCTCTCCCCCTACACAAACCTCAGAGAGCATTAGATCTAAATTGGCCGTGACTGCAAGCTCCTGTGTTCTGAGTACGCTCAGATCATGATCAGGGCCCCGATATGTAAAAATGTAAATCCTGAAGTGCTTAGACAAATTTAAAACCTGGTTTGATTAATAATAAATAAACAAAGCAAAAATAACACAGGATTACTGTTTCTTTACCCTTCGTTTAGGCTTTAATTTATTAAATAAAAACAAATGTCATTAAAATTAAGTCCATGGAGACAACTGAGTGATTTAAACACAAAAACACACACACACACACACACACACAAAACATACACATACATGCTTAGAGTTCTGTTGTTCTATTGTACAGGGTGTCCATTATATGTCATACACAGGAACATCATCCTATTACAGCATTTTATGGCAATAACAGTCTGAATAGTTTGGCATTTCCATAATCTCACTTTTAAATTCTAAAGCTGGCCACACACTAGTGCCGGCATGTCAAGCTCGCGGGCCAAAAGCATTCATTTTACGGCCCCATCTCACACAAGGAGGTCCAGCGATCATTGCTGAAAAGGGCCTGCTATTAGCCACCGCAGTAGTTACAGAGCAGCTGCTAGCAAAGCCCTTTTCATCTGTCCTGTGTAACTGCTGCATCAGCTGACAGCAAGAAACTGTTTGCTTTATGGCCAGAATTACATAGAACAGTGTTGGCTAACCTGTGGCACTCCAGGTGTTGTGAAACTTCAATTCCCAGCATTCTTTGTCAGGTATCCGCTATGTTTTTGCAGTTAAGGCATGCTGAGACTCGTAGTTTCATAACATCTGGAGCGCCACAGGTTAGCCAACACTAACAAAGAAGAGCTGAAAGACGGTGCACACCGCGGAGGAGAGACACAGACGGAATGCATCAACGGTAAGTAAAGTATAAACAGAAAGGGGAATTACTGGGAGCTGGAGCCATATGAATTGGGCAGCTGGAGACATATGATGTGGGATACTGGGAGCTGGAAACACATGATGGGGGATATTAGGAGCTGGAGACATGATGGGGGATACTGGAAGTTTCTCATACTGCATATGAAACTTTTTATTTTTCTTGCGGCCCACACAATTTTATACTTTTTTTTGGCCCAATTGGGGATTTGAGTTTGATAAGCCTGTACTAGAGTAATCAATGGTCCATTCATTCAATTACTGGTAAACTGGACAAATAAACTTTGTAGTGTCTTGTAACAAAACGGTCCTCCTATGGATTATTATTCATAGCAGCAAGTAGTGTGTGGCACCGATATGAGGAAATTGTCTTATTTATAGGATACCTTTTGCTGTGAACAAAAATCTGTCTACTGTGCGGATTAGGAATGTAGCTTTGTATTGGATAGTTATTTGGATCAGATCACATGCAACTGAAAAGTATTTCTGTCCATGAACTAGTATCCCTGTACAAAGGATCTAGAAATTGAGGCATAATCTTATAAGAACCACTATTGTTGGCTCAAAACAATGCATCAGGTAAAGAGGAATAAAGCTCTGGTTGTAGAGATCAATCTTGGGTTGTTCTCTAGTTCCAAAAACAAGTAATTTTTTTTAGTTGTTTCTTGTACCGCTTGTTTCTTTTAGTGAAGACTACCAATATCCTGATTCCGCATCAGGAATAAAGATAAACATTTCTTATCCCTTCTATTCCATACTTTGACTAATTAAGTATATGATTTTTTTTTTAAATGTGATTCAGAAACCTTTATAATAAAAATATATACAAATAAGACATATAGCACCTCTGAACCCCATTGACACTGTGCTCTCAATATTATACTACTGAGTGGTTGTAGGAAGTTTGGGTTGCAAAGAGGAATTTTCACATCTGTCATGGATCAAAGCTAGAGCAAGTAGTGTAGGATGGGGTGCTTGCTGGAGATTATCCATACTGTATAACCATAGCACATGAAGAGTTAGAACACACAATATGTTTTAACAGCAAAACACTTCATTAAAAAAAATCTACAAAAAACAACTCAGGAAAAAGGTTGAATCTTGCCTACTGCCCTTTCTTACAGAAACTAAAATTATGGTCAAATTAGTGCTTAATACAGATTCAGAATACACTAAATTTAAAAGTACATAAAAAAAATTTAAACTAGCATGAAGCAAAACACAATAGTAGAAGGAATCATAATAGAATTTAAGAGAAAAATAATTTTCCATTTACCTGTATTCATAAATGAAATATTAAATAAATAGTGGAATGAAAAGTAATTGTAAAGAGTTTTATAACAGCTTCCGTTTATATATTCTACAGGTTTACTATTGTATTTTCCTGGCTTTGATGAAAATGCTACAATAATGTTTGTTCAGACAACATTAGAAGCAAAGATGGACGCAAGGCATATAATTATGCTAATTCACAAAGGCATGCATCATACTTTAACTGCTCAGATAAAAGTGAGGAAAAGTGTCCCCTGCAGTCTAGTGTATTATATACTACACAATTGCTAAAATAACTCCATTATAGACTATGCAAAAAGCTTTTTTTAAAGCTTCTGTACACTGCAGCCAATGACAAACATGTTGCTTATGTAATGTCTCTGTAAAATGATTATAACTATTAATCTGGTATTTGCATCATAATATGTAGCTGCCCCCTCCTGCCGAGGACACATTTAGCAGCTTATAGGCTGCTTTCACATGTTCCAACTTGATTTTACCAACTTTTCCAGCTCCTCACAATGGACTGTGCACTCATCTACAAGAAAATAGCTGCTATTAGGTATGATAAAGCAGACTTTGTCAGGACCAAGCCTGCTCTACTAAATTTGGAGCTACCAAATAAAAAGCAAGTAAAAAAATGTGACTTTCCCCTCATGCAGGAAAATCCTCGGGTAAGGTCACAATGAAACTATTCTATTACTCAGCTACTCCCAATGTTGGAAAAAAAGATTATTTGCATTAGAAGCAATAAGAATACTAGGACGCAAAGCTAATTTTAACCTTTGCACTACCTGAGTGTATGAAAAACAGGAAAAGGCAGAAATATCTCCACTGCAAAAATAGAACAACATAGAAGAATGCAGTATCTGAAGTGACATATACCAACATAAGGTTTAGTCAAAAGCCCTTAATTATATCTTTGTGAAGAGAATTTACCCCCAAGGTATTATATATAAACCTTGTTAAGCAGTATGTACATTTATGTATAAGGTATTTGTAGAAAATGTATAATCTAATAATTTCACATTTGTCCACATTGGACAAAATGAGTCACAGGTATAGGACTAGAGTTACCATTTGCAGGTTTGTCCCATTTTAAGTTTTATTTTACATGTAATAGCATTCCATGTGTCATCTGTCTTAATTTAATAGATAAAGCCAATAATGTTTGACATTACAAATAAAAATATCTAATTCATGAATGCACACTGATTTCTATGCCCAAAGGGACTTTTAACATTCTAGAGAAGTATGATGGAAATGCCAAATTCTACACATTTCATATTTTTTTAAAGCAATTTTCTAGTGCGATAATCTGACAATGTGGTTGGTCCCGGAATATACACCATACAACAAGCTGCAGGAAGGTGTCACCTCTAACACTAGTTAAACGTGAAAGGCCAGAAGGAAGACTAAAGCTTCTGCGAGCGGGCTTTCTTTTGCCACATAGCTTGTCCCGTTTACACAAACGCAGTGTTTCTAAGGTACGAGGCAACATGCTAAGACATGGTGCAATAACAGACAAGCCTCTTAACATTATAGCAACAACCAAGAGAAAAAGACAGCCACAAAACAGAAACTAATCTTCTGGGCTCGACAGCATGGCCATCTTCCCAAAAGGAATCAGCAACGTCTCAGACATGCAACTGTATTTAAAGTAACTGCATATTTAATCCCAAAACGTCTCGTAAATAGACATAAACAGAACGATTACCCATTATCGAATCCACATTCTGACATAGCCCATAATGAAATCACTAAAAAGCGAATGCACAAAATATCAAATACACAAAGATGAATGAGAGAAAAGGTAGTTTATACGGAAAAATTACCTGATTTTACTTCTTGGTGTGGTCGGTGTGACAGCCTCTGACGCGATCTGAGGAAGTATCTGGAGGCGGTCTTCCAGCCGCTGCCTTCCTTATTCCAGGAACACCCCTATTCCGCCCAGTAAAACAAACACGCTCCCATTACGGGCTTACGACGTATACATGACACACCTTCATGAAAAGAGAAGAGTTCTGTTCACATGTCCGTAATCTGTCTCACCCAATGGAAAGATTGAGTAAGGTTTCCCTCTCAGGGCTGAGCTCACCAAAGGTTGCTCAAAACAAAGGCAACAATGAAAATTCAAATGATTACTAAGCGTGTGCCAGATATTTCAGTCGACACTTTATATCTCTTTTCTATAACATTTTACTCAGTGGTGATAAGATCACGTTTTTAAAGAGTAAATGCAAAATAATATAGAAAATAAAACATAATTGGTAACACTTGGCGTCTTTAGTGCAGCAACAGAACTTACACCACGTTTTTGGTAAGTTTCAGCTTTTCCATTATACCATCTACTTTTTATATTACAAAATACATGTGTTTTACACACACGCACACACGTACGTCAAAATTATTCCCCCAGCATGTGCCTCCCAACTCAGCAGTATTGCCCATTCATGTCATTCCATCTTCCGTTATTCCCCTTTCATGTGTATCCAGCTCCCTGTATACCCTATTTTATATGTCTCCAGTCTCCCAGCAGGGCTACCATCAGAATTTGTGGGGCCCAGGACACCAGACATTTATCCCATCGTGTCTCTCCAACTTCCCCAGTATCCTCCATCATGTGCCTACGGCCTCCCAAGTATTCTCCAGCATGGGTCCGTCTTCCACACATGGCCGCAATTTGTCGATAGGTAGCTACTACGCATGTGTAGTAACTATTGTACATAATCTACGTATCATTTTGTTACGTAAATTGCGTATATGCAGTCTTTAAGAGGCAATCTACGTAACGAAACGATACATAGATTACGTACAATAGTTAGTAGTAGTAGCTACCTATCGACAAATTACGGCCGTGTGCGGAAGACGGATGATGTTGAGGATCCAGCCCATGTGTCTGCAGCCTCTCCAGTATTCTCCATCATGTAGCTCCAGCCTCTCCAGTGTCCCCAGCATATGTCTCCAGCATTCCCCATTAATGTAATTCAAGCTAAAAGTATTCCCCATTCTTATTTTTCCAGTCTCCTACTATTCCCCAAGATGTGCTTCTAGCCTCCCCAGTATTCTCCATTCATGTAATTCCAGCTCCCAGTATTGCCCATACATGTGTATCCAGCTCCCAGTATTCCCCATTCATTTGTCTCCAGTCTCCCAGTATTCCCCATCATGTCTCTCCAGCCTCCCCAGTATCCCCCATCATGTGCCTCCAACCTCCCCAGTATTCCCCATTCATGTCATTCCAGCTCCCAGTATTTCCCATTCATATGTCTCCAGTCTCCCAGTATTCCCCCATTCCCCCACTTCTGCCATCTACTCTGCCCACTTTTGGATCAGTGATCTTTACAGACTTGCAGCATAATTGTAATTACATTAATTCAGCTATCTGAGGTTTTTTTGTTCTTACCTTTTTTCCAGTGTTTGCAATGAATTATATTTGATGCTTTGTACATATAACTGTGTTTGTAATTTATTTGATGTAGTTTCAAGTCATGGACTATATTTTATGTGAAATAGGAAATACTGTTTTTGGAGCAACAAAATTCTCATGTTGTTCCATCAACAAGATAAAGAAGAGTATTTCTGCATGATTCTTGTAGACTGCAGGGGTCAGATTTACTAAGCTGCAGGTTTGGAAAAGTGATGTTGCCCATAGCAACCAATCAGATTCTAGATGACATTCTCTAGCATGTAATAGGAAAGTGAGAGCTAGAATCTGATTGGTTGCTATGGGAAACATCTCCACTTTTCCATACCCGAGGCTTAGTAAATCTGGCCCCAGGGGGTGTTGCTGTACTAAACCTTATCTTACTAACAGGACGTATGTTAATCTGGCTTATGGTTGACTCCTTCCTTCTTTCCCAGTCCAATATAACTCAATACAAATAAAAACAAGATTTGTGAATAATAGAAAAAAAGAAGTCACAGCTTTATTTAATAAAACTCAGAAACATGGGGCTGCACTCACAGCTACGCGTTATTTAGATGCAGACAGATCCGCACCTAACTCACCCGTCCTGCCACTAACCCGCCCCCCGTATTTAGGTACCTTATGAAACTTAGTAGGGCTACCTTATCTTACCGTGTGTAGTTTCCTTTTTAAGATGGAAACTCTGCATGAACATCGCCTCCCCTCCCTGACTAATCTAAATTTCTCACCCCACCCACTTACTAATCACTCTCTGAAACGACATAACGCCGCCTCTTTCTAACTCAACTACTCTGTGCGGACTAACTGGTATGTAAATTGTGTAAATGACCTACGACGCATGCAGAAGCTTCTTAGGTGTGAATACAACCCATAGGGACAAAAAAAACAGCAGTGCATTTATCAGTTCCAGCAAAACCGTAACTAATACTGCATGGCAGACTTCACAAATCTAATCTTTCTTTGTACAACAATCATTGACTGCAGGGTTTTACCACCTAAATCTGAGCCATCTGCAACCTAAATAATGTTTGTTATCAGAGCATAAGCATTCTCTACCAATGTAGTCATTCAACTAAACCAAAAGACGATTGTTATTGCCCTTTAAAAAAAAACGTTGCCAATTTCCATTGCGCCTTTATGTTTTTCTGTAAAAAAAATACAAATAAAAGAAGGAGTTTCTGCTGGACCAGCAGCACACTAGTATTGTATCTGCGTGTCTTTCTTTTTTAAAGTTTTAATACTTTGCCCCCTCCCTCCCTGAGAGCTACACTCTTTTACAACTATAAGACTTAAATCTGTATGGTGTTCTGTAGGCCAATCCCACAATCCCCCTCTCCTTGGTGTTACTGATATCCATTTGGATGATCCTATGCCCTCGCTTACCATGCCCATACTGTACGATTTAAATGCCTTACCCCACCTTTGTTTCGTATTTACAAATTTCATATGGCAGGCACGCCTCCTTGACCGTTGTTATGAAGGTGGTACACTCAAGGCCCATAAGCTCAGACTTTTGTTGCGTAACATCTGCCCCACACATGTGCAGTAAGTACAAATGGCCATTTTTATGCTTACAAACAACGTAAAAACGCACCCGAGCGCAGGTCTGGATCAGGCCCTAAGTGTGCTCTTGTCCTCTCCATTTTCCCTTGTGTTCTCCTGCCACAGTTCCTAGTCTCCTATATTTCTCTTGTCTCCATTGTCCTCATCCACTTCTGTGTTCCTGCCCTTATTCCCTGTGTGGTGGTGTGGCTGTGTTTCATCTGGTGTGAGAGCCCTTGCCTTTGTTTATTGTCTTTCCTCTCAGTCTTTTTCTACCTTGCCTATATCCCAGTGTGAATTCCATCTTACATTGTGGTGATTTCTATGTTTCTCCAACAGTTGGGAATTCTCCCTCTAATTTTTCAGGTGATTTGCAACTCCCAGTTGTTTCCAGGGGCTGCAGCATGCTAGTTAGTAGACTGCAGCCAAGCCTGTCCTCACCTTCAGGCCGAATTAGCAGTGCGTTACAGTACCGGAAGTGTTCCCAGGTGATGGGGGCTGGTACCACTGGGCAGAGGCTAGTGGCCAGATATCTGGAGACCAAGGTACCAAGGAGAGGCGGACGACACCACCAGGACATGGAGTCTAACTAGGGCCTGGTGTTCACTAGAGCCCCTAATGGTGGGGATAGTCTGGGCTGCAGGACACCTAGCAGGTTGCGGCCCCTGGCGGCAATGCCCGGGAGGAGAAGGACGAACACAAAGATAGAGATAAGTAGGGGTAAGAAAGGAAGAGCAGAAAGCGGGAATAGACAGGTACAAAAGGTACTGACCTGTGACGAACGACATGGAACAGAGACAGGTGACGGAAGAGAGGAAGACAGGACTAGACAAGACTGACAAGACGTACAAGGGTCCACTCAGCCGAGCAACCAACAGGAGACCTCCCCCGGAGGGGAGAACACAGACAACCGTACAGGGAAGGAAGCGGTTAATACATGTGCATGCAGACACTAAGGAAGGAGAGAGGGAACCAGATACAATGGGAGCACGGCAGGGTACAAGGCAGGATCAAAGGGGCACTCAAGAAAGCAAAGGACAAAGCAAGAACCAGAGAGCAGCCTGTGACATGCAATTATCGGCATGTGAAGAGACTGGACCGGGAGGGGTGAGTAATTGGTCATGCCGGTTCGCCTCTGGTGGCAGCATGTAACACAGGGATCACATCTTTACAACTGTCTGGGTACTGACAAACAGCTAAACAGGGACCATTAGGCCATTTTATTTTATTTTTTTTAAAGAAAGTAGTTGGATTCCCAGCCAAACCTCTTCAACATTTGTCTGGGGGTTTTTTTTATACCCTGCCTAAACTCATTAGTACAGTTCTCTGCCTGATAAGCTTTACCACAATAGAGGAAGAGTCCCTAGCTATGATTAGTTACAGATAAAATGATCCAATTTGCAATGACTCTTTGGCCGCTGAAATATGGCAAATGGAGGAAAAAGGAGTCTCTCCTCATGCGCCGTTCAATAAGACGCTAGTTAACCATGACAACCAAGCTTATCAGGCCATCCAGAGAGTTCCACTGCATGGATCTGTACTGAGGAATCCTTCACAAAATTCAATACGAAACTGCATATAGCTGCATCAATCCAATCACAGTCTTGTGCCCACTTTCTGAATTTTGATGCTGTCCTTCCGCCCCGGCGTAGGGCCCTGAGCTTGGATTAAGCAGTGAATTCTTGATCTGGTTCATTATGGAGTACATTATAGACAATGCATCAATGATTTGACGTGCTGAATCATCAAGATGCAGTCTGAATGTCCAGACCTGTGGATCACCCCGTAGAAGAGAAATAATAAGACCCAATCGCTGCTTCTCACTTTCCGAAGCATTGGGTCTTAACTGAAATAAAAGTTTTCAGTTTTAACAGAGAATCTGTCTGGAGTTCATGTGGGGCATCTTATGAGTCTGAGAATGACACATGCTTTATTTAGTGTGCCATGTCCAGACTCCTAATATACCCCACATGTACAATACTTGTGTCTCACAGTGCTGAGGTCATGAGTTAGATTCCCAGACTAGGCTTTATCTGTGTGGAGTTTGTATGTTCTCCCCTTGTCCTCCAGGGTTTCCTTTGGGTGCTTCAGTTTCCTCTCACACTCCAAAACATGCTCTTACGTTAAATGGCTGATTAATAAATTAGATATGGTGTGTGTGTGTGTGTGTGTGTGTGTGTGTGTTTGTATGTCTCTGTTAGAGAACTTAGAATATAGCTCCAATAGGACAGGGACTGAAAATTTTCTCTGTAAAGCGCTATATATAAACTTTTTAATAGATAAATAACTTACGTGAGACAAGGGGTTAATTAAAAAGAACCACTTGGTCTGTTCTACAATGACTTATAGTATATGAACAGGTGCCAGACGTCTTTGGTTCCTCCTTTCCAATTTTCTAACACAAATTACCATCAAATTATGAACTTTAAACTCTTCTGTTACCATTAAGTAGCGTTTAAGAACCAAGCTGATCTTACACATGAATTCTTATGAACACAGAGACATGAACTTATTCATTTATATTTAATATGAAAAAACTCACAATACTAATTTACAAAAATGATAACAAAATAACATACAATATACAAACAGTTTCTTATAAAATAAAAGGGTGAAGATGAAGAAAGCCGACTTATGCAAAGATACTTTCTGTGGCGGCATTAGCAGGAATATGGCACATTCCTCTCCTTTTCAAAGATTCCGAGGCTTTCTATAATTTCACATCAACATCTAAAAACACCCCAGTTCCTCCTTCCTCCAAAACGTCTTTTAAGATTTGTGTATTCTGATTTTAAACTTTATCAGTTGTACACTAGGAATTTGAGTCAGGTATTAAGGACCAGACATCTATTCATAAATCTTTTAAGTTAATTATGTACACAAACATTTCCTTCTTTCACAAGTTAGCAAATTTCTGCAAGAGTAAGTTCCAGGCCAGTACAATATAAGGAGATTCCAGGCCAGTACAATATAAGGAGATTTCATATTTCTAACATACTAATTTTTATACAAAATGTTGACTCTTCATGACACAGATATAGAGTAAATACACACAGTCAAATGCTGGAGGAGCAGAATGTGAGACGGAGGTGGAGTGTGAAGGTAGAAATCACACTAATGGGTATGTGCTAGGTCACAATCACAAAGCAAGATGAATATACACACAGGTATGTACCAGATTATATAAGTACTGTGCGGAAAACACACAGTGTGCCAGTGTGGATGTACACACACACTGAGATATATGTCTGATGGTAATCGCACAGCGTGGAAAACACACACACGGGTATGTACATGATGGTAATAGCACAGAACACCTAGAAAGGTGGATAAGTGTGAAGATGACAAAAACACTGACAAAGTTGTGCAAGATGTTAATATACAGAACACTAGCACTCTGACTAAAAGCATGGGTTAACACACAGCTGAAATGTGTCATATGATGAGCACACAAAATAATTATGAAATTACCCCTAACACAACAGTTTTACAACTTTAGAGGAATTTGCAATGAAGAATGCCCATTAGCAGTTAATACAAATTTATAACACTTCCTAAATAGTGCTCAAATGGAGGAACAGGGTATTTAAAAGTCTTTTGTGTGGAATATACTTCTCCCAATAGATATTACAGAGTTTCAGCTATTTCTCCCACACATCTCTCACAGCTTCAGCACCAATTGCAAGACGTAATCTTTATCACACAACAATCTCTCAGATGTTGTCACAAACTGTAAGTTCCCTCTTTTAATATCGCTGTCTGTTTACACCTTTCTCCCTCAGTGATTCTCTATCCGTTCACCGCTACCTTTTCAATGTGGTTTGTAAAATCTCCTGAACAGTTGCTCGGTCTATCTCTCAGCCCTCTCCCTCGTTACGCTATCTCAGACCCTGTCACAGTCTGCCACGGCTCTCTTTCATCTTGCTGCCTGTTGCTCTGTGCTGCCATTTTAGTTGTCACCTCTGGCACCACTCTCTAGGCTCCGTTGCTCTCCTGCAAGGCTTCAGATCTATCACCTCTAGCACCACTCTTTCAGGCTTCCATCTATTACAAGCTCTATCTCTCACTTCTCATTTCTCTGCTGTCCCCTCATAGCACAACTGCCACCTCTCTCCACAGCTCACCCCGTTATTGCCACAGTTTCTTCCCCTGTCGACACCTCTAATGGTCTCCCTTTACACACTACTTTCCTTCACCATCTCCACACACCAACTGACGCCTCACTCCAACTGCCCAGCACCACACCAACTGCCTTCTCTAACCGACTCTTCCCAGATCCTTCTAGAAGCTCAGTGCACTCATGCGCATGCCCATGTCAGCTGACTGTTGCCCAGCCAACTGCCCCCGAGCACCAGCTGGCTGTCTTCTGACTGCTGCCTAGCAACAGCTTATCAATTTAATAATGGTGTCCCAATTGATTTACATAGTCCAAAAATGCAGTTCACTTAGATTACCCATAATTATCATGGTATATGATGTATATGCATCATTATATTGTCACAGTAAGTATTCCTCATTTGTATCACATTTCATAAGTAATCCTCATTTGTATCACATTTCATAAGTAATCCTCATTTGTATCACATCTCATAAGTAATCCTCATTTGTATCACATCTCATAAGTAATCCTCATTTGTATCACATCTCATAAGTAATCCTCATTTATATCACATCTCATAAGTACTCCTCATTTGTATCACATCTCATAAGTAATCCTCATTTATATCACATCTCATAAGTAATCCTCATTTATATCACATCTCATAAGTAATCCTCATTTATATCACATCTCATAAGTAATCCTCATTTATATCACATCTCATAAGTAATCCTCATTTATATCACATCTCATAAGTAATCCTCATTTATATCACATCTCATAAGTAATCCTCATTTATATCACATCTCATAAGTAATCCTCATTTATATCACATCTCATAAGTAATCCTCATTTATATCACATCTCATAAGTAATCCTCATTTGTATCACATCTCATAAGTAATCCTCATTTATATCACATCTCATAAGTAATCCTCATTTATATCACATCTCATAAGTAATCCTCATTTATATCACATCTCATAAGTAATCCTCATTTATATCACATCTCATAAGTAATCCTCATTTATATCACATCTCATAAGTAATCCTCATTTATATCACATCTCATAAGTAATCCTCATTTATATCACATCTCATAAGTAATCCTCATTTATATCACATCTCATAAGTAATCCTCATTTATATCACATCTCATAAGTAATCCTCATTTGTATCACATCTCAATGCCCATGAATGACAAGGCATGCTTGCGCTAGTAGTACTACAATCGGCAGCATGCCCGGCACCAAATAGCGTTACATGCCCATTCCTTGTAAAAAAAAAAACATACTGTGCCCTCTAAAAAAAAATTGTTACACATCCATGTGCCCCCATATAATAAAAAATAATAAAATACTGCCAATACCCATCCCTTTCTTAAAAAAAAAAAAGTACAGTGCCCGCATAAAAAATATAGCCACATGTGCCCCTTCTAAATAAATAAAATAAATGCCAGATCCCTGTCCCCTTTTTTTAAAAAAAAATGTAATACAGTGCCCACATACTTTAAAAAATGAAAATAGCCACATGTGCGCCTGTGCACAGTATGTATTTTTTTTCACAAGGAAAGAGCATGTAACGCTATCTGGTGCCGGGCATGCTGCCGATAGTAGTCATTCATGGGCATGCTTGCCCTTGTAGTTCTACTACCGGCAGTATGCCCTGTTGGGCTGTTCTTTATTTATTTATTTTCATAGGTTGCGGTGGCGGGGCAGGCGGGGGAAGGGGTAATTTTTTTTACTAAAACTGGTTTTGTTTTTTTGTATTTTACTAACTTAATTTTTTTTTCAGCTCCGGTGAGCTGCGCCTACACTTACACCATCTCAAGAGATGGTGTAAGCGTAAAGCTTGTTAAGCAGCCAGCGGACCGCAGTGGAAGCAGTATTTAAATAAAGAAATAAAAAAAAAGCGAGCCTTTTCTCATTTAAATATTATTTCACAGGTGCAGCCTGGTCGATGCGGTACTTTTGCGCCCATCTTTCTGTGCGCGCTCCCGATCTGGGCATGCGCAGTAGACATATTGGCTGCGCTTCCGTCTGAAAATTAGACGAAACCGCAGCTCTGAATCAGGGCCCACATCTCATAGGTAATTCTCATTTATATCACATCTTATAAATAATCCTATAAAGAATGCATTTTCACAAACCACCAACAAATTAATAATTAGCCAGTGTAGGTGAATGTTATTTAGGACCAGATTCAGAGCTACGTGCTTGTGCGATGTGGAATCGCACATGTTAATTTGCATACGGGCTATTCAAGGATGCGCTTTCTTGCATCCTATAGCCCACTCTGAAAAGCACGTAGGGTGCTGTTCAGAGTAGTATGTGGATGCGCATCCGAACTGTAAAAAAAACAGTCGGAGCCTTAATTGCTCCGACCGTAGTTTTTTTTTTGTTTTTTTTAAACCATTGTAAAAAATAAACCTCTTCCTCCGCCTGCCCTGCCGCCGTAACCTATATAAAAATAAATAAATAAAGTACAGGCCGACAGGGCATGCTACCGCAAGTAGAACTACCAGCGCAAGCATGCCCATGAATAACAAGACATGCTTGCACTAGTAGAACTACTATTGCCAGCATGCCCTGCCAGCCACGGCCCGCTGCACTGTAAAAACTGCCCCAGCATAATCCAGTAACCATAGCGTGCACAATAAATCAAAATATCAACTGTACCCCTAAGCAAAAATTAACCAGTGCATCCCGCATAATCAAAATGATCAACTGTGCCCCGCAAAATACATTAACCAGTACATACCACAATAATGAATATATCAACTGTACCCCACATAATACATTAACTAGTACATACCACAATAATGAATATATCAACTGTACCCCGCATAATACATTAACCAGTACATACCACAATAATGAATATATCAACTGTACTCCGCATAATACATTAACCAGTACATACCACAATAATCAATATTTACAACTGTCCTTGTCATAAATGTCCGCTAACTCTAATGTCCAATATGTCCAAATGTCCAAAAAATACTCAAAAGTACATTAAAAATAATTTTAAACCATACTAACTTGCTCTGCTGTGGTTCAGTCTTGTAAGCTTTTAATCCTAGGGGGTTTCTTGGAAAATAAAAAACCCTTAAGAGACAATGCAAACCATGTCCTGCAAGCAGGACATCCCGACGCTAATGACAGTGTCACAATTGTCGAGAGAACGAGAATTCAGTGTCAGAATTCTCGTTCTCTCGATAATTGTGACAGTGCCCAAAGGGTATAAATATACCCCAATGACAGTACACCTGTCATTAGCATCGGGATGTGATTGAATATTTGCAGATTGTGGCCCTGATTTAGAGCTGTGCTTCCGTCTTTTTTCAGACAGAAGCGCAGCCAAAATGTCCACTGCGCATGCCCAGATCGGGAGCGTGCACAGAAAGATGGGCGCAAAAGTACCCATCCGACTGTGTTCGCATCCAACTAGGCTGCGCCTGTGGAAAGATATTCAAATGAGAAAAGGTTCACTTTTCTCATTTAAATTCTGCTTCCACTATGGTCCGCTGGCTGCTGTAAACGTCCATATGCCCCCAAATAATGTAACGTTAAAAAATAGTGTCAATACCCGACCCCTACTTAAAAAAAATAGTACGGTGCCCACATAAAAATGGGGTACTTATACCCTCTGCCAGCATGGGAATAATTCCAAATACCACGCTGGCAGAGGGTATAAGTATACCCCAATGACAGTACACCTGTCATTAGCGTCGGGATGTCCTGCGTGCAGGACATAGTTCGCATCATCTTTATAGGGTTTTTTTTTTTGCCAAGGCTACCCCCTGGATTCAAAGCTTACAAGACTGGACCCCCATCAGAGCAGGTAAGTATTTTTTTATTTATTTGTGGGCCATCTTATGGGCATTTTTTTTATATTTTTTATTTTGAGGGGCTTATGTGGCAATTTGTATTATTTTAATTATGTGGGCATTTTTTTTAAAGAATGGGACAGGGATCTTGCATTTATTTTATTTTTTTACATTTTTGAAGGGCACATGTGGCAATTTTTCTACTTGTTGGTTATCTATGAAACTGCATCTTCCAGAGGATTACTTTTTGAGATGTGATACAAATGAGGATTACTTATGAGATGTGATACAAATTAGGATTATGTATGAGATGTGATACAAATGAGGATTACTTATGAGATGTGATATAAATGAACTAATCTATTCTGTGCATGATATTGCCAATATTTTGAAACTAAATGATACTTGCTTATATCAGTAAAACATGAAATTATCTGTATTCTGTAGAACTGCATTGTTATCTGATTTGCAGGATTATTTATGAGATGTGATATAAATGGGTATGTACGTTTGAGGTATGGAAATTACTATATTTTGAAACTAAATAACATTTTACTCCGAATTAAAAATTGTCTGGGTCCATGGGCAACTAACCTGTGGGGGCCCCTGCACATATTACATTTTTGTAATAACAACTATGTTTAATATAAAGGAATGAGATAAATATACATAATAGCATACCATCACCAGCACTGTACACAAGTGTTTAAAGCTATAACACTCTAAAATGAATCTCAGATAGCCCCTTGCTGGAGTTCAGAAGAATATAGATATTTTATTATTGTAGAGAACGGCAGAAGTGAACGGACGCTGCCGTTAAACGTTGTAAGGTGCTCTCATCAAAATGGTGAGAGGACCTCACATTGTTTAACAGCGGCATCCCCCGGCGATGCACTCATCTGGAGCCTGGCGCTTAAGGCTGCAGCCTAGTCAGCCTATTGGTTAATCAGAGCCTGGTACTTGGTCTGTAATCTGTTACCTTATACTTGTATAACCCTAAGCATAAAACTAAAGAGGCTATATAGTAAGGCTCAAAACGGAGAGTGGAAGTCTTGTTGACGGTGAAAGGGCTATGGCAGATCATCTTAACAAGTATTTCTGTTCAATACTCACAAAAGTAAGAGGGGAAGGGACCACTTTTAAATGGGAGGGCTATTAATACAAAGGAGGCAATTATTACTACTTTCATTGAGAAGAAGGTATTATAAAAACTTTGCTGTGGGTTTGGAAAAGTGGAGATGTTGCCCATAGCAACCAAACACATTCTCTAGTATGTAATGGGAAAGTGACAGCTAGAATTTGATTGGTTGCTATAGGCAAGTAACTCTGGCCCCTAGAGGCCCACAGAGGACCAGCTTCAGATGAAGTTACTCCTGGGCAAAACCATGTTGATTTCAGACGGAGACAAGTTAATTGTATTCTTTGCATGCAGGGAAATATCTTGGCTTTTATTTATACTGCAGGTGCACAAAGCAAGGGGAGTTTGCACAAAAACAAAACACGGCCTGGCACTCTAGCCATTACCCAGCCACTAACCATAATCTTCTATAATATTTTAAAATAAAAGTCACAAGTTACAAACATCTGCAGATACATGATAACAGAGCTCCCAACTGTCTCGATTTCAGTGGGACAGTCTCGCTTTTGGGGGACTGTCCAGCTGTCCCTCCCGGCTCCCAGCTTGTCCCGAGAGATCAGACTCTCGGGACAATTTTTTTTAAAGCCCTGCCGCTTTATGCGGCAGGGCTCTTCGTAGCGCAGAACACGTCTGCGGTCACATGCAGAACGGCTAATACAGGGCTCCAATGGGATATGGAGATATGGAGGCTGGAAATTATATGGAGGCTGGAAATTATAAGGGGCAGACATGGAGGCTGGACATAATTAGGGGAAGACAAGGAGGCTGGACATAATAATAATAAAGAGGCAGACATGGAGGCTTGACAAATAATAAATAGTCAAACATGGAGACTGGACAAATAAACAGGGGGGGGGGGCATATGGAGGCTGTACTTAATAATAATAATAATAATAATAAGAAGAAGAAGACGAAGAAGGGGCAGACATGGAGGGAGCGATCATTGACGCAATCCTACAATTTTCATGGATCGGGCCAAAAATCACTCTAGTTAGTGGCCAGGATCAATTTTTAAAACATCCAATAAATGCACCAGACGGTCTGGTACGATTATTGCATTCTTAAACTTGCTTAATTTAAATTGGTCACTAGGACCTGATAATTTAAGGTAGCCAATCAGCTTACTGAATGACTCTCTATTCTTTTAGTGCCTCCTTCCATTGGTTTTAGCTGAAGCCATGCTGTGTGGAATGTAGCTTTGGCTGATCTATGTCTACTGCTCCTTGCACTGGCCACTGCTGCAAATCTATGTATTATACTACTCTGACACCTTTGAAGTATATTTCAAAGGTGTTAGTGCAACATAATACATAGATCTGAAGCAGCAGACAGTGCAGGGAGTAGTAGAGACAGGGATCAGCCGAAGCCGCGTTCCAAATAGCGCGACTTCGG
>WWET01002348.1:9108-22582 GCA_011038615.1 Limnodynastes dumerilii
TAATCCCTTTTTCCAGTCTTATGACTGACACTGTCCACCAATATTGCCCCTGGCTTAATGTGTCCCAAATGTGCTGTGGCTGCTGCCTCTGTGCGCACAGCGCCCTGCGGCCCTCCAAATCCCCGTTCCCCAACTGCCCTCGGCTCAATCTTACCTTTGCTGTCTTGCTGCCTTCTAGAACGCTGCTCCGCGGCGCGCGCGCGCTCTGCTAATGTATGACGTCAGCGTGACCTTAGGTCACGCTGGCGTCGTGTGAATAGAGCTGCGGGCGGCTGTGCATTGCAGCCAGCTCTGCAGCAGCGGGGCCTTACTGACGGAAGTCAGTGTCAGAGTCAGAGACAGACTCTGACTCTGACTCGGGGAACCGCTGGCCAGGCAGGAGGGAGCAGGAGGCAATGGACTCCATTTATTGTAAATGGGGTGAAGAAGTGCCCACCTCCGGGCTATCGCCACTGTGTGTGTGTGTGTGTGTGTGTGCGTGCGTGCGTGCATACTGTGTGTGTGTGTGTATACTGTGTGTGTGTGTGTGTAGTCTTAGTGGGCCTGATACAGAGGTGAGTGTACACCAGCTGACGTGGTTTTCCTCTGTGTGATCTTCTACTGCACATGCTCAGAACTGAGGAGAGCGCAATGGCAGCTGATTCAGATCTCAGCGCAACTCGAGCTGCAGCAACTTGCATTCTTAGTAGCGTATTGAGGGAGAGAAGGGGGGGAAGGACGTAGTCAGCGTACAGTAAGGGCGTGCTAAGGCAGGTGCCCCTGATCCAGGGCTGAATTACTGTTTACGTTAAATCTGTTTGCACCAGCCCTAGGTCAGGTCTAAGGCCAGGGGGACGACCTTCATGGCCCATTCCTTACCCTTGCTTTAGGATATGACACTTTGAATGCATTGCATCAGACATTGCTGCCAAAGTACTGTGCATCTGTTTATTCATTTATACATGCAGTTATATATATATATATATATATATATATATATTGTGCATGTTTTGCAAAAAAGGACTCACACGAGTGCGATGACTTTGAAATGACCCAGGCAGGATCTGACAGCAGCAGATAAGGGCCCCACAATCCTATCCCCCTCTTCAGATTGTGTGACAGATATTATGTCATTTGACGGCTGGAAATCCCTCTTGAACAGTGGGAAGAATGAATGCTTCCCTTCTATCCAGTGTCCTGTGATGAACTGCTCACTGTGTGAGATAAGCTCAGGCACCCGGCTGGGGATGCAGCATGCACACTACATTTAAGGACATTTTACCAAAATTCTACTCGCTGAAGAGGTTTTTACAGCTTTTCTTGCTGAATATGACTCAGGTTGGTTCACAAGAATAATGTTTGATAGGAGAATAAAGCCTTCAGTACATTATATTAGCAAGTTAACAAACAGTCATTCTTGAAATAAAAACCACACTTGTTTCTTGTGGATAAAAGGTTTCCTCAAAAGTGTGACGCATTTCGCTCTTTCTACTCCCAATTTTATGCAGGAGAAGGTGTGTGTGTTTGTGCATTTGGGTACAACTGTATAATAGTTGCATAAGCCTGCTTTTAAGGTGTCAGGCTCCAGTGTTGTGAACAATGGAGAAAAAGGAAGAGAGCGGCGATAGTGAAGGTCCGTGGATGAGGTAATAGGAGTAAAGAGTAATACTCACCCTTTTCTACTCTTGGTTGCAGGCGTGTCAGAAGGAGCAGCGTCTCTGCTGCGTCTGTGGTGTCTCCCGGCCGGAGGATGTAAGCGAGCAGCTGGTGTTGTCTCGATGTCTTGCTGGAGGCGATGGCGGGTGTCTCCGGACGGCTGGAGTGGGAAACATGGGTGATGCAAGGCTGGAGGACTCCCTCGGCTGAAGCTGCGTGAGCTGTGGGGCTTCTTTGGTTATGAAGATGTGTGCTAGCCTGGTGTTGCGGCGCATAGGAGTAGGGACAACAGAAAAGGAATTCAAGCATTCTGGATGTTGTTGCTAATTATTTATTGTGTAATAAAATATATATAAACTTAACGCGTTTCATCAATTAAATGACTTCTTCAGAGGTATCATAACATCTGTCCATGTGTCCATGAAGTGCTTATATGTGGTAGGAGGGGGGATATCTAGATGGACAGATGTGTGGGTGGTGCTTGGGGGGTGGTATATAAGCACAAATATTTGAAACACAAGACAAAATCATCAGTTGTGAGCCCTTCTGACATAATTATTATAGGCACCAGGATAACTTGCAGACCCATTTCCAACGATTTGCCCAAACTTTCCACTCACACCCACCTCTATTATCTCTGGAGATTTTGGGCCCAATCTCCAGCGATTTTGTGACTCGCCCCATAGTAAATCTGTGACAGTGACCTGTATACAATATAAAAAGCATACCAGTGACCGCAGTACAATAAAGAGAGCACACAAGTGACTGCAGTACATTATAGAGAGCAAACCAGTGACCACTATACAATAAAGAGAACAAACCAGTTACCGCAGTACAATATAGAGAGCAAACCAGTGACCGCAGTACAACAAAGAGAGCACACCAGTGAACGCAGTACAATATAGAGAGCAAACCAGTGACCGCAGTACAATATAGAGAGCAAATCAGTGACCACTGCACAATAAAGAGATCAAACCAGTTACCGCAGTACAATAAAGAGAGCAAACCAGTGACCGCAGTACAATAAAGAGAGCAAACCAGTGACCACTGCACAATAAAGAGAGCAAACCAGTGACCGCAGTACAATATAGAGAGCAAACTAATGACCGCAGTACAATAAAGAGAGCATACCAGTGACCGCAGTACAATAAAGAGAGCAAACCAGTTAACGCAGTACAATAAAGAGAGCATACCAGTGACCGCAGTACAATATAGAGAGCAAACTAGTGACCGCAGTACAATATAGAGAGCAAATCAGTGACTGCAGTACAATAAAGAGAGCAAACCAGTTAACGCAGTACAATAAAGAGAGCAAACCAGTGACCGCAGTACAATATAGAGAGCAAACCAGTGACCTATTTACCACACTGGGAACATACCAGTGCCCAGACTTAAAATAGTAAATATTACACCATTATTTAATGTTTTTCTAACTACTTAATTTAATGAAATGCTTTTTTAAAAGAAAGATATACTTTTTTTTATTAATTTAGCAAGAGAAAAAACACTTGTTTATTTTTTTTTAAATACTGCTTCATTCAATTATCTGCTTTTCAAAAGACAATTAAAACATTTTTTTGTTATGAAGTTACAAAAAAAATATTCATTTTTTTTTTATTACTGCTTCATTCGCTGATTTACTTTTCAAAAGAATAAAATTACATTTCTTTTGTAATAAAAAATGAAATTGAAGTTACCATGAAAACTAGAACTCACCTCCCACTAAAATGTATTTAATAGTTAATAAAATAAAACTAATTCTGAATAAAGTAAAATCACTGAACATATTTAGGTTATTGTTCTGGACAGTGTGGCCCTTAGCAGTTGAGGATCCAGGGGGGCAAATCATACTTGAAACATCTCTGAGCACTGTTTATACACAACTGCCACTGACAGCTTAGCGCTATCACTTTGCAGAGAGACAATCGTTTAGGGGTCAACTATGGAGTCAGAGCCATTGGGCCTGATCCAGAACAACGATGTAGCGCTGAGCGTGCTAACGCTCAGCGTTACATCGCTGACTCCCCCCTGGCACTCCCCCTGTGCGGGCGTATGGCCCCTTCCTTACGCCGGGTGAAGGCTACCCTAGCTTCGCCCGGCGTAAGGAAGGGGCCATACGCTCACACAGGAGCGTATGGCCGCCTAGCCCGCCCCCCTAGCTTCCGGTCGCCCGAGCGTCATGAGCGAATAGCGGGCGTATTGTTATGTTAGCGTACGCTCGCGGGGCGTATTTTTTTTACGATGGTCGGCTGGGCGCCCGTTTTACTACAGGGAGGCGGGGGTAGCCATTTAAATTGTACAGTATGGGCGTGCTAAGCCCGTACGCTCAGCGTCTTTTCTGCGAATTTTCGTACGGCCGACGGTCGTACCCAGTGTAGGGTATAGCCGCCGTAAGCAGGGACTTTACTATGGGAGTGTTAGGGGCGTGTATGTTGATACGCCCGAGCGAACGTTCGCATTCGCCCGTCGTGCAAATTTTCGTAGCGCTGGATCAGGCCCATTGTCTCTCAGCCTGCAGAAGAAAAGTGACAGCACTAAGTTATCAATAACAGCTGTGAGGGCATTGTAAACCACCTACTCACCGCTACTGCTCCGTGGCTGCTTCAACTTCAGCTACAGAGCCATTACAGCACATCATTATCATGATATGGTCTGTGTATGACGCTAGGGGTATGGCTTGGGTATGGTTAGGGTTAGGGATTAGGGTTAGTTGTAGGAATTATGATTAGGGTTAGGAATTAGGGTTAGGAATTAGGGTTACACAGGTTACAGTTAGGAATTAGGGTTGAACATTAGGGTTAGGATTTAGGGTAAGTTTTAAGAATTAGGGTTTGGGTTAGGAATTAGGGTGAGATTTAGGAATTAGGGTTAGTTATTAGGGTTAGGAATTAGGGTTACAGTCAGTAATTAGGGTTCAACATTAGGGTTAGGAAATAGGGTGAGTTTTAGGAATTAGTGTTAGGCTGTGAGGCCATTGTAAACCACCTACTCACCGCTACTGCTCTGTGGCTGCTTCAACTTCAGCTACAGAGCCATTACAGCACATCATTATCATGATATGGCTCTGTGTATGACGCTAGGGGTATGGCTTGGGTATGGTTAGGGTTAGGGATTAGGGTTAGTTTCAGGAATTATGATTAGGGTTAGGAATTAGGGTTACATAAGGTTACAGTTAGGAATTAGGGTTGAACATTAGGGTTAGGATTTAGGGTGAGTTTTAGGAATTAGGGTTAGTTATTAGGGATAGGAATTAGGGTTACAGTCAGTAATTAGGGTTCAACATTAGGGTTAGGAAATAGGGTGAGTTTTAGGAATTAGTGTTAGGAATTAGGGTGAGTTTTAGGAATTAGGGTGAGTTTTAGGAATTAGGGTTACAGTTAGGAATTAGGGTTGAACATTAGGGTTAGGTATTAGGGTGAGTATTAGGAATTATGGTTAGTTATTAGGGTTAGGAATTAGGGTTAGGAATTAGGGTCAGGAATTAGGGTTACAGTAGGGTGAGTCTTAAGAATTATGGTTAGTTAGTAGGGTTAGGAATTAGGGTTAGGAATTATGGTTAGTTATTAGGGTTAGGAATTAGGGTTAGGGATTAGAGTTAGGAATTAGGGTTACAGTAGGGTGAGTTTTAAGAATTATGGTTAGTTATTAGGGTTAGGAATTAGGGTTGAACATTAGGGTTAGGTATTAGGGTGAGTCTTAGGAATTATGGTTAGTTATTAGGGTTAGGAATTAGGGTTACAGTAGGGTGAGTTTTAGGAATTATGGTTAGTTATTAGGGTTAGGAATTAGGGTTAGGAAATAGGGTGAGTTTTAGGAATTAGGGTTAGGAATTAGGTTGAGTTTTAGGAATTAGGGTTAGGAATTAGGGTGAGTTTTAGGAATTAGGGTTACAGTAGGGTTAGGAATTAGGGTTGAACATTAGGGTTAGGTATTAGGGTTACAGTAGGGTGAGTCTTAGGAATTATGGTTAGTTATTAGGGATAGGAATTAGGGTTAGGGTTAGGGTTACAGTAGGGTGAGTTTTAGGAATTAGGGTTAGGAATTAGGGTTACAGTAGGGTGAGTTTTAGGAATTATGGTTAGTTATTAGGTTCAGGAATTAGGGTTAGGCTTATTTTAATGCCAAACAAACACTTCGGCATTAATATTCGATCAGACAGGAGTCACAGAAAGAACTGTCAGTGCTGCTTGCATTTCAATTCACTGTCGAAAAACGAGGACATCAGGCTGGCAAACCACATAGTGGTTTAATGGTCCTAAAGGAGGTACGGCTGATAGACAACATCATAAAACGCATTTCTTTGTTGATTACATGGGTAGGCCACTGACCGGCTTCTCTTCGCACTATTATGGAACTTTAGAACTGTCACGTTCTGCTCACTCACCGCCGTCCCCTCTCCCTGCCGTCGCATGCCTTCTGCTATCAGCGGGGCCGTCGGTGCTTCAGGAGACTCCTCCTCTCCATCTGGCAGCTACTTCTGGATTCCCCTCTCCGTCGCCTCCTCTCTGCGCTCCAAGCCTCACTGTCAGTTCTGCTGACGAACGTATACCTCTGCTACTGACAGGCTGGCGTCCAGGACGTTTCCTAGCAACCTGGACACCCGCCTGTCAGATCCTTGTCAGATCCTTTGGCGCGCAATTCTCCCTGCTCGATTGGTGTTCAGTGTCCATTGATACCCACTCAGAATTCTACTCAGCGCCGGTTATAGCTTCCTGTTTGGGTTATATAGCCAGCTCTCTTTGCCTTGTGCCTTCTTGTCTTTTCTGTGATTCTGAGTGTCCTATATCTGCCCTGCCTGGTTCCAGCCTGTATACCTACTGTGTCACTTCCCATATCTTATCCTTACTGTTTTTTACCTTAGTGTTTTACCTCTTCCTCTCCTGAGTGCAAGTTATTGTATCCCTTAGGGGTTTTCCTCTTGGTCTGAGTGTGAGTGCGATTGCCCCACCTTTTGTGGTGTCAGTCTAGTCTGTCCTGTGTACCTCTCTTCTGTCTGGTGTCACTGTGATCTGTTCTTTGTTGTTTGTCACAGGTCATATTCTGCTGTCCTGTCTCCTCCCACTTTCTCCTCTTTCTACGCTAGCCCTGTCTTATTCCATCTGTTCTTTCTATTCTTCTCCCGGGTTTTCTCTGAAGAAGTCCCTGACGAAGTCCCACCAGCTCCAGTCTATCCCCACCATAAGGGGCTCTAGCGAATACTCAGATGGAAATCAGACTCTACAAACCGGTGAGTTACCCGTTTCTCTCTTTATCTCTTTTTGGTCACCCCGGTTCCCTGTCGGCGTAAGCCCGGGGTACCATTACATTGTATATTTGCTTATCTTTGCGTTGGTGGCATAACAAGAACCTTCTCACAGAAGTGCAGTACGTGTGATGTCACCACATTGTGCACACAGTGCTTCTAAACTAGATAGGGAGACTCCATGTCTCATAACAGGCGCATAGTATGGACCTCATCCCAATGCCGGCTACGTTGTAGGTGTCTGGAGATCGCTGTTACTAATACAACCTGACAGACAGAGAGTGCTGACGCTATGAAGAGGTGACCTACAATATGAAAACTGCCGTTCTACATAAACAAAAGTACAATTTAATTGGCTAGAACACAAGCGGTTGCTGTCCCCGCTCCAATGGGCTGGCTTTTGAAATAGAGACAGCTGAAAGTTCCTTTTCATCAGTCTCTATTTTGAATAGGCGGCCAGTTTAGAATTTTTTTTTATGAATGGGTGAGTGTGCCAATCGTCATACTCACCCATTCTTTTTCACCCAACCCGCCGCACCTGCCGCAGAGAGATGAGTAACCTCTCCGGGGACTTTTAGTGTCAAGGGGGGATTAGGGTTAGACTCCTAGGAAGGGAGGGTTAGGATTAGAACCATAGTAGGGGAGGGTTAGGGTCAGGCTGTGGGGAGGAGAGTTTTAAGGTTAGGCTACAGAGAAGGGAGTATTAGGGTCAGACTAGGGAGAAGGGAGGGTTAGGGTCACGCTAGGGAGAAGGGAGGGTTAGGGTCAGGCTGCAGGGAAGGTTAGGGTTAGGGCAATAGAAGGGGTGGGTTAGGGTAATAGAAGGGCAGGGTTAGGGTCAGAATTAGGAGAAGGGTAGGTGTTAGATTTTAGACTTGCCTATCGGAGCACCGTGTTCTGTGCTCCGGGGATCAATTACTATGTCTCATCAAGGCATAAGCAATTGATATCCCAACGAGTCCGAAACAGGGTCAGAATAGGGAGAAGGGAGGGTTAGGGTCAGGCTGCAGGGAAGGGAAGGATAGAGTTAGGGCAATAGAAGGGGAGGGTTAGGGTAATAGAAGGGCAAAGTTAGGGTCAGAATTAAGGGAAGGGTTGGGGTTAGTTTCTAGCCTCACCTATCGGAGCACCGTGTTCAGTACTCCGGGCATTGATTACTATGCCTCATCGAGTTTGAAACTGTTTGGGAGAGAGCGGCCCTATCGCAGTAGGACTGTTCTTAGTGGGGACCCACACCCGAACGCAAGTCCGCTGTCTACAAGTCTTTATCAGCCACCATTGTGTGTGCATGGTTTCTGAGCATTCGCAGTGTGAAATCACCATGATACATTATACTATCGGACTTGTGGAACACTTTATTCCATTATCATGCATTAAACCTGCTGCCCGTTGTATACACTTTTACATTATTTTAACTAAATAAAGTTTAAAAAAAGTTTCCTTTACTCTGAGTAACTTCCGTTATGGAAAACTCCCCCGATACTAAATCTCAGTCCTTGCTTTCCGAGCTGTAAGACTTCTGTAATACTTAGAACAATTTAGACTTAGGTCACTGCAGAAGCATCTGGTGTGAAGCTTAATAAGTCTTGTTACCTGCAGCTGTCCAAGGTCCTGCAAAGCATAAACTCTCCGCTACATGACAGTCTGGCGGGTGATTTACGTATTTGCCATGCATATCGTTGTGGAGTGCATTAATTTAGGCAACTAATTGGATTGATTTAATGACTAAAACTGAGAATGATTTATACTGAAGGTTAGATTGCAAGAGACATAACCAACACTGCATTAACGATCAGGCGTATTAAATATTCATGTCTCTATGGTTTTTTATTTACAACAAATAAAAATAGGTCAGACAGCCAAAAATATACCCGCAATTTAGAAAAATGGTATTTGACTGCGATTGTATCTTTTTGAAGACCCGCAGAGTGTCAGGATTTAAAAACACATCCCCGTCTCCAAAGCATTTTTGTGCTAGAACATAGGAAATGTGTTTGTCATTTTTTTTTCCACTGGATATAAAAGAGGAAGAAAAATCGATGGTGCACAGTAACAATGGTTGAATGCAACCCTGCACATGTTATATTGTTCCTGGAAAAAATAATAAAGGATTTCTTTTCTTTTTAATCAATGTATGAATCCTTTGGGCTTAAATCACTTTTATATTAAAGAAAAATGTCAAGGGAAGAAAATAGCTTGGTCAATGGTCTGTAGGGCTTGCAATCAGGTTTAAAGAGGGTTTCAGCCTGTAGATGACTTTTATTTATCTAGCTTATATACATTCCTGCACTTTTGTTAAACACATTTAGATATGACAGCTTGATAGATATGGGTCAGTAATACGAAAGCCCGTCTTTGGCTGAAATGATCAGTTCTCGGGGTACCAGAACATTTTAGGCTAGGAGCAGCAAGATATACTTTTGTTTTAGTGATTCTGAATTACTAATGAATTTTATCAACCGCACAGTTTATGTAATTTTGAAACACAGTAATGTCCCCAGGTCACATGCTTATGTTACACAGTAATGTCCCCAGGTCACATGATTATGCCACATAGTTATGTCCCCAGATGACATGATTATTATACCCACAGTAATGTCCCCAGATCAAATGCTTATGTTACACAGCAATGTCTCCAGGTCACATGATTATGCCACATAGGGCCATATTCTAAGATCCATTTTTACGTGACGTATTTTTAGGTACAGTTTAACTGCGCATGCATAGTAACTTTATTTACAAAAGTTACATTGAATATATGCACGTAACATGTGAATCGGACTTGGGGACATACGTAGGGATGGGCGGCGTAGAAATACGTACTTGAAAATTTACATGAAAGTGGGTGGGGGGAGGCATTTAAATGAACGCTTGAGGGCGTAGCTATACTGAATCGCACACACGGAAGACATATACACACATAAGTACACACTTAAAGATCAGAGTGGTCTATGGAGGTGTAAGTCTACGACTGCACGGTCGGGAGAGCGGAGTGTCGTGGGTGTTGGTGGGTGTGGCCTTGCTACGTGCGTGGGTATAATTGCGTACTTTTAAAAAACGGATATCTGAATACGGACCATATTTGATATTTGATATATTTGTATGTTTGTTTATGTGCTGCTGTTAAAGCGTGTTATTAATAGAATTTATTAAACCCTAGTGTTGGCCTGCTACACACGATTAGTGTCTATCTATATAGTGTGCACTACATAAAGTAGTTTACTTTAGCAATGCCTAACTTTGTGGTGTGTCATTGGGCCTGATCCAGAGCAACGCTCGCAAGCGAGCGTACGCTCATCGTAAGCGAATTTTCGTCAGTGGGTGGGGGGAGGCATTTAAATGAACGCTTGAGGGCGTAGCTATACTGAATCGCACACACGGAAGACATATACACACATAAGTACACACTTAAAGATCAGAGTGGTCTATGGAGGTGTAAGTCTACGACTGCACGGTCGGGAGAGCGGAGTGTCGTGGGTGTTGGTGGGTGTGGCCTTGCTACGTGCGTGGGTATAATTGAGTACTTTTAAAAAACGGATCACTGAATATGGCCCATAGTTTATATTTTATATATTTGTATGTTTGTTTATGTGCTGCTGTTAAAGTGTGTTATTAATAGAATTTATTAAACCCTAGTATTGGCCTGCTACACACGATTAGTGTCTATCTATATAGTGTGCACTATATAAAGTAGTTTACTTTAGCAATGCCTAACTTTGTGGTGTGTCCGTGTGTTTTTCTGTTTTTATCAGTGGTTGAAGTGGAAAGTTTGAAGTAGTTTTATGGACATTTAGATAAAAATAAGGAAATAATAGAGGTGAATGGAGATTTATAGCTTTTCAATTAAATCAGTGGGAGAAGTGACAGTGTGGCATACCCTCGCACTCCGAGCCTGGATTGTATCACATAGTTATGTCCCCAGGTCACATAATTATACCCCCAGTAATGTCCCCAAGTCACATAATTATGTCACAAACAGTAGAACCCCCAGCTCACACGATTATACCACACAGTAATGTCCACAGTCCGACCGACTTTGTCAAATGTAAATCACCTTTTCATATAATTTTTCAATAAACAGTCATTTTTTGGCCCATCTCCCTCTACTCCATTTCAGCATCCCTGATCTGATTCCACTGTTATGACGCTAAGAAACATAATTGTACAGCACCACAATGATTTGAGTATTTGGACAGCCATTTGAGAGCAGCCATTTGGTCTAATAAATAGAATTGGATTGTTTGTAAATCAATTTCCATTAAAATACTGACATGCTTTATCGGACATCATGCATGACGTGTCACTGTGCTTTGAACATTAGGCATGAACTTTAAACAGCGACACAAACTCTCAGATAGTATAACCCGTATAACCTACGTTTCTATCTTACATATTTTAAGAAAAAATGTTAACATACTGAACAGTTATATTTGGTTGTTATTACATTATGTCTGAACTGAACTCTAGGCCTTGCAGTTAGATTAGGACCGTAATATTCAGCTGGAACTGGATTTCTTTTGTTTCTGATTTATTTGATCAGTTTCAATAAAACAATCTAACTAGTAGCACCATCTATTGGACTGTTGAAGGTGTGAAAAGGCCCAGCGTGCTTCCCGGAAGATGGCATCCACTACCTATACCAATCTGTCCCATTATATAATTGAACCATACTAACCCCCAACCATATGACAAAAACCCTAATTTCTTGCAAGCCCTACACTCATGTCTTTGCTTTGAAATGACAATTAAATTGTAAGGGTAAAATTTCTGTCTAACTTGGGGATATTTGGGGTAGATCCAGAACTACGTTTGCCGTACGTTTATTCACGGAGCGTAATTTCGTGCGTGTAAATTCGTTACTCTCACGATTGCTGGTTAATCGAGTCACGGATAATCGAGGTTCTACTGTAGTAGCACCATCTATTGGACTGTTGAAGGTGTGAAAAGGCCCAGCGTGCTTCCCGGAAGATGGCATCCACTACCTATACCAATCTGTCCCATTATATAATTAAACCATACTAACCCCCAACCATACGACAAAAACCCTAATTTCTTGCAAGCCCTACACTCATGTCTTTTCTTTGAAATGACAATTAAATTTTAAGGGTAAAATTCCTGTCTAACTTGGGGATATTTGGGGTAGATCCAGAACTACGTTTGCCGTACGTTTATTCGCGGAGCGTATTTTCGTGTGCTTAAATTTGTTAAACTCCCCTCGGCACACCCCTTGCACGGACGGAAAATTGGCATGCCCACACGTAAGTATTTACGTGACACATACGTGAATGGTCCATACGTTCACAATTACGCTACGTTAATGTGCGTATTTTCTATGGTGCGCATGCGATTTTATGTCTCTGCCACGCATAAATTCGCTCCGAGGCGTACTTCTGGATCAGGCCCATTATTCCTCCATGCAATAAATTAGAGAAAGTACTATAAGATACACAGCATTATGATACAAGATACACAGCTGGTAGACTCAGTCAAGAATGTAGCTTTAGAGGAAGCAATGGGTGCAATTACTATGGAGCCTGATGGTTTATAGGGCCTGCCAGCCTGGCAATCACCCAATCGCACCATGCCTGTATTGGCATGAATGTATCACGTGGTTCTTAAGCAGTGCAGTGGAACCTGTCTCTGTAGCACTGTAAAAGAGGGTCTTAGTGGACAGACATTTCATCTACCATGACTCTCTATAGCTACACCTCGAAAGCGGTCTCTGTGTCTCCCTCTAATCTATCAGTGCCCAGCACATCTCTAAGGAAAAGAGGTCGTATAGAAGATACAGTAAATAAAGTTAATAAGGAAGAATAAAAAAAACAATAGTGAGGCAGTATAATGTTGCATCTCAGAGATCCCATTCCCTTGGGTGTGGGTCACCGCTATGTTCTGTACCAGCCAGTCCCGACCAAAGCAATTGAAGAAAGAAGTTGGATCTCTGAATAGTAAGTCTAAATTTTACACCAACCCTTTCCCTAATCCTTGCCCTAACCCTTCCCTTCTATGACCCTATACTTCACCCTCCCCTTCCATTACCCTAAACCACCCCTTCCATTACCCAAACCTGTCCATGCAGCCTGACCCTAAACCTTCTATTCTCGCAACCTGACCCTGAGACTCCCCTCCCCGATGCCTAACCCTAAGACTTCCTTCCCTGCAGCCTAACCCTAAGACTCCCCTCCCCATGGTCACATCTAACCCTAACCTTCCCCTTCCATTACCTTAACCCTAACCCTCCCCTTTCATTACCCTAACCCTTTCTTCTCCACAGCCTAAAACCTAAAAGTTCCCAGAGCGTGTTACTTATCTTTCTGGTGTCCAATCGTTGTGGCGTGTGTGATGGGTCCGGCGGGTCCTCGACGGGTTTGTGAAAAATGAATGGGTAAGTATGCTGATCAGACAAAAATTAGCTTTCGGCTGCTTCTACTTCTAACAGACAACATTCACGGAGGCAACTTGCATCGCTTTCCCTTGATGTGTGTTTTGCCGTACAAAGCTTATTCAAAGGTCGGGGGTATCAACTGAGTTTACCTTTGGGAAATAAGAAGAATATAGTAATAATATGTCGCTAGTACGGCGGACATAGCTCTAATG
>WWET01002348.1:70683-82485 GCA_011038615.1 Limnodynastes dumerilii
ATTAAAAACAAGGTAACAAAAAGTGTAACAATTTGTTACTATATCCAAAAACAGATGTATATATAATAATTTACACCAACATAATGACCTCCACAATAGTCACATACTCGTGAATGAAATACAAATGAAGGTAGTACAATTCCATATAAAGAAGTGAACGGACATTGCACGGAGAAATAACTCACTCTTCTAACTCACTCTTATCTGTGGATCAGGCCCTATGGGACTAGAGATACTAAACAGCGGAAAAGGAAAAATTAGATGTTGCCCATAGTAACCAATCAGATTCTAGCTGTCACAGATAATCTGATTGGTTGCTATGGGCAACATCTCATTTTTTTTCTTTTTCCGTAGTTTAGTAAATCTAGCCCCATGAGGCACAAAGATGAAGATATGGGGAAAATCTGTAAATAAATTGTCATGCTCTGATTTAACTATGTTTGTCAAAGACCAAAGCATGATATTTGATGTTATATAACCTATTTTTAATTATGTAGATCCAGTGACATTTACCGTTACCCAACTGTGCCCTATTTAAGTGCTCTTTTAGATGATAATTTGAAGAATATTTAATAAATTACTTCCTGAATTAAAGAAAAAAAAAATATATAAGTCATTGCGACTGTGATAAAATGAAACACCTTTTAATGAATCATCATGTGAAGTGGTGAGTTTATGAACACAATTAATAGAGGTTAATTGCAGATGTCAAGTGTAAAATATTGGATGTGTTTTATAAGGGATAAAGTGAATGATACGCAAGTGTGATTTAAGCAGTAGAACAACTAAAATCCAGCTCGTTGTCCTGATTTCTTGTAATTACTATTAGTATGAGAACATTATTTTCCACATCAATAATGTATTGATAGCTGCCAGTGGGCTTTGTCAATAAGGAAAAATGTCAGACTTCTGATATGCCACTGTACTAGAATTTTTTAATTGGATATTTCACATGAAAGTACTGCTACGGCATCCACAGATAAATGTTCAGATAAATATTTTGTATTCGTTGTGATATTGGGCCTGATCCAGACCTACGCCGATGCGCTGGGCTTATTAAAGCACAGCGTATCGGCGTTCAGGGCGTTGCCATAGCGACGCCGGGCAACATCTGCCCGGCGCATGCGCAGATCGGCTTTTCAGCCGATCTTACGCTTGCGTCCGCCGTCCTAGCGACGGCGGGCGTAGGTCTGGATCAGGCCCATTGCCTTTAGATTTGCCGTTATCCAAGAGTGCCAGTACTGGCTCAGAGGAATCCATTTTGAATCAAATATTTTACAGACTTTACTCTAGCATCATTTAATGAAATGGGTGTGGGTGGCTGCTGCTTTTTCAAAAGGGTGGTTCTCTTCCAGCCATTTCCAAACTGGCTGGGCAATCGATTGCTTTTGCTTTGCAGATACAGAGCTGTGAATGGTAAGTCAAAATTTTACCTCAACCCCTTACCCTAATCCTTACAATAACCCTTCTCCTTCATGACCCTAACCCTAATCCTCCCCTTCCATTATCCTATCCCTTCCCCTCAGCCTGACCCTAAGACTCCCATCCCTGCAGCCTACTCCTAAGACTTCCATCCCCACAGCCTCACCTAACCCTAACCTTAAATGACTCTAAACCTAACCTTCCCCTTTCATTATCCTAACCCTAACCCTCCCTTTTCCTACAGCCTAAGCCAAAATGTCCCAGAGACTGTTACTCACCTCTCCGGTGTCTGGTCGGTGCAAGGGGTCTGAAGGGTCTCCTGCAGCATTTGCAAAAAATTTATGGGTAAATTTGACGATAGCCATACTTACCCATTACAAAAAAATTCTAATATATAATATTCTAATATTCTAATTTCTAAAACAGCCATTTCTCAACGGAATCCCCATTGAAATATCAGCTTGTGCAAGAAACCCTAACCTATGTCTATCTGGCAATTTCTTCACCAACTAGACACTTTATTTATCTACTGACAGCCATTAGACTTCCCTTGCAGCAATTAACAGTGATTTGCCTATACCAGGAACAAATCAACTATCATCTATTATGATTAATCTCATGTGGACAACTTCTAAATGCTGCTAAAGTCCAAACTGATCTATTACTGGAACGGAGATGTGAATACAGTTAGTATGTATCAGTATTTAAGCCCCTCTCTTGGCATATAAATCACTCATGTGTTATTGGAATGGAGATAGAAATCCAATATTGATTGTAATCTTCAAGCAAAAAAATTGGATAGATCCACACTTGATGGAAACACTATCCGACAGCCAAAGCCTACCTTAAGTTTTATGACTCAAATGTATAAAATTTTGGAAGTACAGAGATTTCAACAAAAAAAAGAATGACCTGAGACAAACATCCACTTTGACTTTAATATATAAATTTTGAGCTGTGAGTGTAGTTGGAGTGTCCCAATTTGATAAAAATAAAACAAAGAGATACAGATAAAGCAATTTCAGCTAAGATTCTCCTTTTGCGGCATGATGGAGAATTACCATTTAGTATCTGTTGGCTTACTGCAGAGATCAGACAATGAAGCTGACATCTATTCAATTCAATACTCTCTTTCTGTAGGATATTGAATTGGTGATATTAGCCCTATTCAACTTTCCTCAGCAGGTGGGCCCACCATGCAGGCAATATTGGGAAAGGTTTAACTGAGCACAACTGCAGTTAAATAGATTCTTTGGGGTATATTTACAAAAATCGCGTGTGTTTGGTATGAATATCAAATCTCCGTATTCACTAAAGCTAAACTCACATGAGTTTAGGCATCTGTAAAATCACTGAGCCTAAAATCGCCAGTGTGATTTTTTCAATGTTACACATACAACTCCCTGTATTCACCATGTCGCTTTGACAAACTCGCAGTAAAATCACCATTAAATCGCCATTTAGCAATTCACCCTTGCCTAGAGGCGATTTAGTGACAATTCACCCTGCGAGCCAGAAAAAAACATGTCAATCTATTTGACGTGTTTTTCTGTGTGTCAAATCTGACCGCAGCATGCTTGAAAGCCTTAGCCATGCTGGTGCTGATAGAACTACAAGGCTAAGCATTGCTTAGCTTTGTAGTAATATCAGCGCAAGCATGGTAAGGCTTCTAACCATGCTGCGCTGTGTGTGGTGTGTGTAACAAAAAAAAACGGTCTGCACAAAACATACATTAACACATTAATCTAAGTGTAAATGTTTTAAAAAATTCCCTGACTAATAATGTCCCCTAATGTTTGCACTTACCTCCAGTGGCCACCGTGCCCTATACTAACTGCGTATGAATGCAGTGTGTGGTGTATTAAAAGAATAAAAGTTTTTGTCACTCACCGTTTGCTGTCAGCTTTCTTGGGAAGACTTGCTTGATGAGTAGAATCTTCTTCGGTTGCTTGGAGACTGTCATCCGGTTGATTGCAGAGGCATCCCCGGTGTTCTGGTCTGCTCCTCGGCCTCTTCGGTACTTGACACGGTGGGAACAGGCTCCTTCTTCTTCTTCCGTGCTGCTCCTAATGACCATTCAGTCACTAGGGGGCAGCCTTTTATATTAATGATGATGTCAGTTACACTCGGGAAAATCGCAACTAAGTGAATTTGGTGAATTCACGTTGTAAATCGCTTGTATTTTGTGGCGAGATCCAGCGATTTAGAATTGCTGGATAAATTCGCCTTTAGTAAATATACCCCTTTATATCTCACTAAGTACAAAGATCTGCATGTGTATGCATTAAAAAGTAATATCTTTACTTTACATTTTTGAAGGTCAAGCAGTTGCAATGGACTGTACTGAATTCCCAAGAAAAAGTATATATGCAGATTGAAAGTGGGCAGTGCAAAACTACATCCAAACCATGACAATTATTCAGGCCCAGACCATCTACCAAAGCTAAACAATGGCAGAGCTTTTAATGCCTGACTTTCTAACATTCACACAATTCCTACAGTTAATTCATTGCCCCTAATCTGGAATGGACAATTGAGCTGTTGCTCTCAGTGAATTTGAGACTGTCTTCAGTATATGGGAATTGTTTGCATATATTAAACACATCATAAATATAAATTTTAGTATCTCATCTATTTTTTTAATGTGCAAAAGATTTCCACTTCTTTCTTCCTGTTTCTTCATTTCCTAATTTTCCCCATCGCTGATCACCCGTTTGTATTTTGTGTGAGAGAAACGCTTGGAGTTATAATAAGTGTCTGTCTGTTCTCTTGCTAGCTTTGAATTCATTTTAGGGAATTTTTTTGTTGCTTTTCAATGGGTTTGTATATGTCAAGATGTTGACTTAATGCAGTGGTGATAAATACATTAAAAACATGTAAAATGAAGAAAGTACTTAATTTTAATTTATAACTAATAAATATTGAAATGACTGCATAAAGCATAAGGAGCAAATTCTTAATGACCGAACCCCAAAACAGCAGATGCAGAATGAATTGCAATTGCTGGTTGACACTATTCAGGTGTCTGTGTTGTATTTGCAACTTAACACTTACAGTGACGAACCTCTGATAGCAAAGGTCTATCTTACATTTTCCAACTTATGCACATGGAAAACTTTGGAAGTATGGAAGTACAGTTGTGCTCAGTTAAACTTTTCTAAAAATAGGGCAATATTCTGCCACGCTGGTTGGGTAAAGTTGAATACGGCTTCAGAAATCATTAAACTTTTGTTTATCTACGAATTAGACAAGCTACTTACTTCCTGCAGAGATCAGACAATGGCGCTAACATCACCCATTCCAAACAGTGTCCTACAGGCATCCTGAGAATTGAATGGGTGATGTCAGCCCCATTGCATGATCTCTGCAGGAAGCCAACAACTGCTAAAAGGTAAATATACAACGTTTTAATGATTTACTAATGAGCTGTAATTTAACTCTTCCACCATGTTGCAAAATGAGAATCGTGGCTGAGAAAGCTTTATTTGTAAAGATCGGACACAAGAGGGAATGGGTATACAAGATCAACAATGCATGAATGTTGACAAACATGAACACGACAGGGTTGCGTTATTGACAACACTAAGGTCAACAGAATTGTTATGTCCAACTTAGCGTTTAGAGTTGGGTTAGGGTTAGGATTATTATATTGAAGTGTCGGAATTAAAATATTCTATTTGATTGCTGTTGAGTTAAGGAGCCTGTCAGATAGAAGAATGTTGATCAGTTAACCCTGTACTGGCTGGTTAACTGTCGGTAGACACATGAAAGACAACAGCCCATTTAGGTTATAGCTTTACTTTTGCAATACATTTTTTTTTTACTAACTTTTTAATTTTGAAATTCAGACACTATGAGGTAGAGCCAGAAGTACGTCCTCGAGCGATTTTACGCTAGCCACTGACGTCAAAATCGCCCATTAGTATTTACCGCGCATGTTACGCCACGTAACAGCAGCCTACTAGCAGCAGCGTGACTATGAACGAAGGGGCATGCCAGGCACGTTTCAGAGGCGGGGGGGGGGCATTTAAATCCAACAGTCTGGGCGTGCTTAGGCAGTTACGTACGTGGTTTGTCAAGCGTGAAACAGCAAAAGTACATATGGTCTAGGGAAGTGCATAGTAAATACGCTACATCTAAAAACGTAATGGAAACGTAGGTCTGGATCAGCCCCTATGTCACTACATTTTCTAAGCCCCGTATTTTGTGCAAGACACCAACAACTTCACTGGTGTAATCCTGCTTTTTATGTTCCTGCTAATAGACAAAAATATTAAGTAATAATAATATAACTGTTATGCGTTTACACATAGAAAATGTTTTTCCATATGCAATAGAGTATAATATCCCGATATCAGCACTACATTTATTATGTCATTTTCTTATGTAACTAAAGCGATGTTGACTGCATAATCTGCAGTGTCTTGGTGTCACAATGCAATGTTTATAAAGATATTATTTATAAAGGTGTCTATGAATGTTTCTATGTCCTATAAGCACAGTGTGAAATATTACACATGTTCACATACATACTGTACATATATTATTATTTCTGCCGGACAAAGAACATCTAATCTATGCAGTACAGGAGAAAACAGAGTGTTTAAAATAAATTGCCAGCATAATATAAAACCGTGTAAGATAAAAAGGTCAGTTACTTTTAGTTAAGCAGATATTTATTGTTGTGTTCAAGCTTGAATGGCTACAACAAAAGAGGCTCATTATTCTCCATTCTTTATGGTTGAGAGAAAAGGAAAACATAAAGATTTTGCATGCGATGGTAGTCTCCAGCCGAGAAACCATGGTTACTGATCTACTTAAAGATTCAGTAGGATGTTCTAAATTCAAACTCTAAGATGGGCTTTTAAATGACATCCCGTGTGAATGATGGCTCTGTAAGTAGCCTATTGCCATCATAAACAGGTGTTGCTTGAAGGAAGATTGTTGGATATATCTGTCACTTTCAGAACCTATCATTTATTTACTCTGTTGTTCTCCTCGCAGAACAATGCATCAATTTAGCTTAATGTGCACGCAAGTTATTATGCATTTGCCAGTGCTCTTTCTATGTGTTTACAGTAAAAGTCTGCAAGGCTAAGTTCACATATCGTTTAATAGAGATATTTATATTAACGGCTAGGGGCCCAGATCCAGACTTCTAAAATCCTCGCAGGTTGATATGTCGAAAGTCAAAATGTCGACAGGTCAAACCATAATGTTAGTATTATAAATATATTACATGTATATTATTACATTTCTGATTTTTTTTTTTTACAAGTGCATTACATTAAGGTTCCAAACGTAACAAACAAATACTATGATAAATACTATGATAAAACTCAACTTTCAACATTTTGACCTGTCTGTATATTGACTGTCGTCTTTTCATACCAGACCTGCCAAAAGCATGTGATCCAGTTCCTGAATCCCTGGTGAATACAGGTACCTGGTGAATACAGGTACCAGTTCCTTAATTTCTATTTGGCGAGATTTTCGACATTGACACATTCCTTTGGTGTCTGAATCGTTGTCGGAATAGCAACTGCATCCCACCAACTGCAGTCCTAAAATAAAATACATCAGTGATGTTCTTCCAATATTATAAGGCCTTTCAAATAGAGTTGTACACATTTGGCTCAGTGTTAATGTTCCACACCTCCTTCCATCTGGTACATGTGTAGATTGAGAAGTTTGGCAAATGTTCCACAACGCGACTATCTGATTGTAAAGTGTCCATTTAACTGTAAACATCCAGGGGTTTGTGAGCACAGTTAAATTATTACAAACATTGGGGTAGATCCAGAACTCCGCTTGCAATACATTTCCTCGCGTAGCGTATTTACACGTGCGCACCTTCTATACACTCCCCTTGTCACACCCCTTGAATGTACGTATTTTGTCCGAGATCCGCTTTCCAAACCCTACCTTAACTTTTGCCCACGTAACCGATGTGATCTGCACATGTACAGATGAGCAACACGTATTTACGCAGCTAAGCACGCCCATACTGTACACTTTAAATACAAACCCCCGCCTACATAGCGTATTTCAGACGTATTTTTGAGTCACGTAAAATTGGCACACCCACACATAAGGATTTACTTGGCACATACATGAATGGCCCATAAGTTCACATTTACGTTACGGAGCGTATTTTCTACGGTGCGAATGCGCAGTACTTACCAAAACGCGATTTTACGTGTCCGCCACGCGTAAATTCGCTCACAAGCGTGGTTCTGGATCTGGGCCTTTGTCTGTAAGGTTCTGTGCTGCAAAAACCTATTGATTCTGTCTGTTTGGTGGGCGTTTCAGTCCTGCTTATGCTATTCTATGTTTAGCATGACCTGTAATATTTATTTAATTATCACTACTATCTGTATTTGAAACAACATGACTGCATTTAATGTATGTCAGGATTTAATTGACAGACAAAGCCAACTACTAAAGGAAACGGAGGACTTTTTCTTTTCCCCCTCTCTCTCTCTCTCTCTCTCTCTCTCTCTCTCTCTCCTCTTAAATTTATGTAGAGTCTCTTCCCCTTGTCATTGTCATTTGAGAAATGGATTTCACGACTGGCTTATTCTATAATCTTATCTGATTATTACTGATTATTACTTGCCACAAGTGCAAAGGAGGAGAAATCCTCCCAGCAAGGGTTAATTATACTTACATGCCATTGCTATGTATGTCAAAGTTATCACTACAAATGTCAAGGTCACTTCTGTGTATGTCAAGGTCATCATGAATCAGAATGATGCTGACCCTTATGTAGCAATGTAGAAGTTGTTATATAAATAGAAGTACAACAAAGTTTCTTTCTATACGATTAGGAAATGTTTGTGGTGACTAGGGGCCGTATTCATAGATCCGCCAGTTCTAGGTACGCAATTATACGCACGTACGTTTCAAGGCAACACCCATGATACTCCCAAGGACGGGTTTTCGGTGACTTACGCCTCCATAGGGCGCCCTTATCTCCACGTCTGCATTTACGTGCGTATAATACTTAAGTATGTGTGTATGTAACTAACCGTGCCCTCAAATGGTCATTTAAATGCCCCCCCACCCACTTTCACGTAACTTTGTCCATATGGATTTCAACCACGCCCCTCTACACGTATGTCCCCAAGTGCGATTCACACGTATGTGCCTAATGGACTTCTGTGCGTAATTCAATGTAAATAGCATAAAAATTACTACGCATGCGCAGTTACTGCGATCCTAAAAATACGCATGGAACTTTGCACAAAAACGGATCTGTGAATACAGTCCTAAGTACCATTCTTTAGAGTTTTCTCCTGAAGAGGAGCGTTAGCTATCCAAGACAAGACCCAAGAATACCTAACACATTAAAGGAAAGATGTTTGTTATTGCAGAGCAGGGTCGGACCTAATATTGATTTGTCATCTAATTAATATAATGAGTTAACTGCATATAAACAGTTAGTCAATTAACTTCTTGTATACATTAATTTGCACGTTTCCTTTTTTATTTTACACCCAGTTGTAACATTGGTTTACACAGTGATATCATTTTTCTAGGCACAGTAACATTGAACTAGCTATGTCAATGGACCTGACATTCATGATAATAAACCGTGTAATCAATTTTACAGGTTTATATTCTTTACGTTAATGGAACCAATTGAAATGATTTTGGCCTCGAGGCCTTTTCAGTCACTTGCAGGTCTCGTCTCTTCTTGTGTTCTCCAAAGAATAGAGCACCTTTAATCATGAGCTACACAACACCCCCTGGTTACAATATTCATGTCTAGGGAGTGTAATGTGTAAACACCTCTATGACTTATACATATACTCTTACTTATTCTTTTTTCTTTTCTTATGGTTTGGTTCAGGAGTAAATAAAAGATACCTAATGTTTAAATGCATATTAGTTTGGGTGTCTACATTTTTTAAAGCATTAATGTATCTTGTATTATAGGGAAGAAACGTTTGGAGGGTAATATTATTTAATAAAATGCAAAAAAGTTAATCTTTAATTTATCAGCGCCATGGTTCTGGATATGTGCAGTCCATCCATCTTTGTCCATATGAGAGTATTACAGGTTAATTTATAATGTGAGTTAATTAATCATTTAGAGTCGGCTTAACAGTTAATAACGCAAACTGCTTTCAGAAGTCTCCTTGCATGAAACATATGCGCATGCGTCAGATGTTACGCAACGGATCTACCTGCAGATGGTGCTCTGTTATATCTGTATGAAGATCTGTTCGACGGGGTGGACTTTACCTTCTGCATGGCAAAACCACACAATCACCATGCAGATAAGATAAACAACTGTGATACCCAGATCCGCATCGGAAAGTATGCAAGGTTCTGGATCTGGTTTCTGTTTACTAAGGTGGCACAAATATTGTATTATTTTGTACACAGGGCACTATTAAAAGGTAGACATGGGGACACATATACAGTCATTTTCTTATGGAGGTTATGTTTTTTCCAAAGAGCACAGGGAGTGTTTTACCCTGTTATCCGCAGAGTAGGGAGGAGCCAAAAAGTTGAGCTGTTGCCAACAGCAACCTATCATACTGTAGCTATCATGTATCAAGTATATTCTAGAAAATTAAAGCTACAACCTGATTGGTTGCTGTGGCCAACATCTTCACTTTCCATATTAAGAAGCTGAATATACTGCTTAGGCTTCTGGTTAGATCAGGCTCACTTGCAATAACTTATTGTTACAGAATAAGAAAACTGTACTGTTGTTGTTAGTTTTAGTACTTGAGATAAGAACCAGTAGTATAACTATTGCCATATGCACATTTTTATAAGATCACTGCTTTACTATTCATCTATTCTCTCATCCATTTCACCCTTTCATTTTTGCATTCACATTACATTTTCTCACTATTTTATCCAGATTCATTTTCATCATTTCCATTTACCGGCTTTTGCACCCATTCACGTCACTTCACATTCGTCATTAATTTATTGACATCCATACTCCACTCATACGCATCTCCCCTATCATCTCACAATTCCCCTGTTTAGTCACTTAGATCATCTTTCGTTTTTAGTTTTTGCAATAGTATAATTCTGATAGTCTACTTTCTGCAATACCAATGACTCCCACTTCCTCCTATTATTGTGTATCAGTTTCCCATAGCAACTGGGGACGCATAACCCACGCTTTAGATTGGGTACGTTATTTGATTGGTCTTACTGTCAGCACCATCAATAATCACCCCCCTTTGGACATTTTGATGGCATGTCGTTCATTAGCTTACTATATCATGATAACTTTGTATTTTGTATTTTAAATGGCATCATCTATGCCCTTTTTCTCATCTTTTGTTTATGTGAGCTGCTGGGTCCATCTCAGTCAGTGGTTTGTATCTATTTTCTATTGTTTATTGCTGAATTGCAATCAGCAGGACACAAATACAAGTTGCTAAATTGTGGAACTACGATGTTCTCCCACAATTACATGAATCACCTTTTATTTACAAATGTTGCCATGATGACGTCAATTTAGACGTCTGTTTTTGTACACCCATTGTAGGAGGTCAGTGGGCGTCATGTTTTCTGACCATTTGACTCCAGCCTGCGTGTCCTATTGGTGCAGGCACGGACATAAAGTTAACGTCAGGACATGACGCCCACTAGCCTTGACAAAGCCTAATGGTGAAACGCGCGTTGGCGGTAAGGGGTAGCTGAGGTGCACCTCGGCTTCCCTGTTGTTTGTTTTTATCCGTTCACTGCTCTGTTATTACTTTATTACATCCATCCAGGTTTCAGTATATAGTTCTATGACTGGGCACTTAGATGTAGAATAGGTTCATTTATACTCCATTTGTCACGGAGTGAAGTCCCGCCGTGAGGCGGCTAGGCACTTTTTTAGGGACAGCTAATGCTTTTTTAGACCAGGGAGTTTAGAACGTGATGGATGTTAAATTTTTCCACTTGTACTTTATAATATTTTTTCAGATTGCTCTGCTCCTTTTTGGTCATATTGGCAATACTAGGAATGATGCATAACTGTCAAACTAGGGGAATCTGTTACTCCTGTATTGTTGCAATTATGTTACAATGTTGATACTATAAATATTTTCCCTCTAGATTGCTATTAATTTACCAGCTGCATGCCCTTCCAGTGTCTGGTCTAGCATTATCAATGATATGTGCTTTTTGGTCTATTACATTATAAATTGATTACTAATATGTTAAATTAAATCAACACGTTACCTTAGCACCCTCATTATTTCTCTGTTTATTGTTACCTCACTTTGAGACAATATTGAATATTTTTTCTAAGGCTCCTCATCATATACTGTGGAACAAATTTATAGCGAGCAGTGAATTTTTATTTTTTGGGTTCATATTTCACCTTTTATATTAACCAATTAAAAGTTATATTTT